>MKEJ01043690.1:0-12740 GCA_001753735.1 Embelia ribes | reverse complement strand
ACAAAAGAAAGTTTCAAGCTACAGGCGCAACAAAACATACAACCCGACTACAACCACGAAATAACAAAATAAATATGGAAAAAGGCCACGCCTTAAAAAATATCATATGCCTCTATATATAATCCATGCTTAATGAGCATGGTCTGAGCTAGCCTCCGCACCTAGAACAAAGATTTATTGACAATAGACGAAAAAGAAATACAATTAGATGGCAATTAACAACATTAATATGAGATTATGCGCTATCTAATGTATGCACATGCTTGCATAATAAAAGTATGTACATGCTATGAAATAAAAAGTAAGTACATATTGAATAACGAATGCCAAAAAGACTCGACAATAACTCAAACTACGATAGTCAAATGTGGGACTATTATCTCTACAAAGGTTTTGAGGCTACCTGCATGCCTCACCTACAATAACCACATCATGTGCGACGTGAATTATAGGTCCGATTCTAAGGCGCACTAACACATAGAGTAGTCGAAATTCTTTCCATGCGCAAGTTTTTCGGCTCTCACGATGGAGATGTATATCCTCAAGTTTATCCCGCCCCTTGAAGGGTTAAAATCTAACCTTTTATAGGTAAATTTTGATACTAATGTCCCGAAAAGAAATTGAAAATTACTCAAATTTTATCATGGTAATGACAATGGAAATGAGACAATATGTTCATAATATTAATACTTTTCAATCCCGCAAATGGTACGCTTTTACTTCCCGCTAAGCATACTGTTAAAATCTACGAATACTCCCCAAGTTTTACAATGAGGTTTTTCTACAAATGTTCCTTGAATACTCCCTGAGTTTTACAATGAGGTTTTACTATAAAATAAGCATGAAAATCTACAAATATCATGAATGTACTCGACCTACAATATCAAAGGCAACAAAATATTACGATCATGTTAATGCCATGTCATATGCCTCGCTAATAATATTGGTGTAACAATATTAATAACCCACAATGCATTATAATAATATTGGTGTAATGGAAAATACTACAACGTGAATGCAATGAAATGAGCAAGTAATATACTAAATTAAACCTGAGTAAAATTTATTATGTATATAAATCATCATAGCACTAACCAAAGCTAAATACGTAAAATAAGGACATATATATACATCGATATGCACACACTCTCTATATTTATATTGCTATTTGCAATCTACCATACCTTATGAAGCCAATGAAACCACCCGAATGATTCTACAAGCCTTTCCTCAAAAACTCTTCTTTTAAAGCCTAGGAAATGGTCTAGTTACAAGTCCCGAATCAAAGAAAACCTATACCAAAAATTAGACTACTAGATAAGAGGAATAAGATATATAGATTTAATTCGAGATATGAGAAAGGCACAAAAATTGAGACAAAATAAATGAACAAGATAGAAAGCAAGAATTACGCCAAATCGTAACTCTCAAAACGTAGACTCCGAAAATACATAAATATTGCACATACACTACCCCGGGCTAGATGAACAAATGCAAAGAAGAATCTAACTTCTAAATCACACCCCAATCCCACTATCTCTCTCTTTCTATGCGTAAATATGTGAAAAAAGGGAATTTGGCCAATTTTTGAAAGTCAAAAAGTACTTTATACATGTTGATGTGTCCGACGATCATATCTGACGACCCTAAGTAAGGTGTTCGACACCTGTCCGCCAATGGGCATACCTCCGGACATAGGGAAAAGATTTAGCCAAAATTTTAACTTTTGGCCAAAGAGGGATTCCCTAGAATGTGTAGTCTGACGCCTTGTCCTATACCTCCGACCCATCGGACGACCTCCGAATAAGATAGAAAGTGTAATGTTTGACTAAGGCCCAATAAAACACTTAGCCAAACAAACCCATTTTTAATCCTCCACAACAACAACAACAACTCTACAGAAATATTAATCCACTACCCCGAGGAATAAATAATGTCTAGAATGAGAACACTACACAACAGAAGAAAATAAATAATATTATTAAAATAATTAACCATATTATTTAAATTTGCAAAAAAATTCTTTCGAAATTCCGGGACGTTACAATATTCTTGTTTATTCTCCTTCAGAAGAGGTACATTGATAGCATCTTTGGATTGTTCTTTCTACTCTTTAGGAATATAGGTTATATCTGAAGTTCTCGAACTGCGAGTTCAGGTTGTGAGAAGTTCATTTTCTCGAACATGTCATTTCGGAGAATGGTGTTGTGGTGGATCCTACTAAAATCAAGGTTTTTACCAATTGGGAGCAAACTAAATCCGTATTTGGGTTCGTGGGCTATTATCGTCAATTCGTTCAAAATTTTTCGCATTTGGTAGCTCTGTTGACTAGGCTTAATCGAAACGGTACGCTGTTTGAGTGGAGCTCAAAATTAGATGAATTTTTTCTTCCTTTGAAAGAGTTGTTGATCTTGGCTCCAATTCTTATCATGTCGGAGCGAGGTATCGATTATACGATCTATTGCAATGCGTCAAAAGAGGGCTGGGGTGCATATTGATATAGAAAGGGAAAGAGTCGTATGTGCCTCGAGGCAATTGAAGGTTCACAAGCAGAATTATCCTACGCATGACTTATAACTCAGAGCGGTAGTGTTTGCCTTGAAGTGTTGGCGACACTATCTCTACGGTGAAAAATTCAAAGTTTTTTATAATTATAAGTCTCTTAAGTACGTGTTTACTCAATAAGACTTACATATGCCATAGTGTCGTTGGATGAAATACCTACATCAATATAATTTTGATCTCGAGTATCATCTTAGTAAAGCGAATGTGGTGGTGGATGCGTTGAGTCATAAGACTCATTGTTCTCTTGCTTGTCTTGCCATAAATGAGTAGGAGATGTTGCGAGTACTTAGCGAATTTGGGTTGGAATCCGTTGAGGCTGAGGGTAGAGTTACCTTGTTTACTATCGAAATCCAACTAACTTTGATTACTCTTGTGATTGAGGCGCAACATGTGCATGGGGAGTCGGATACTTATCGTGTACGCATTCTTAGGGTTCATAGTCTCGATAGATGGACCATTTCTGGCAATGGTGGTTTGTGATTTCAGAATCGCTTATTCATGCCTTTATCTGTTTGAGATGATGTTCTTCGGGAATCTCATCATTCTTGCTTGGCAGTGCATCCCAGTGGTACCAAAATATTTCATGATGTTACTCGTCATTTTTGGTGGCCCGGAATGAAAAAGAATGTGGTGGAGTTTGTATCACGGTGTTTTATGTGTCAGCACGTGAAGGCTGAACACAATCATCCCGAGAGATTGCTTTATTAGTTACCCGTTTCCGAGTGGAAGTTGGAACGAAATACTATGGATTTTGTTGTTAGGTAGCCAAAGTCGAGGTGGGGAAGTGGTGCTATTTGGGTGATTGTAGATCGAATGACGAAATTTGCTCACTTTTTCCTATACATATTACCAACTCTGTTGAGAAGTTTTGTCGGAAGTATATTAATGAAATCATTTGTTTACATGGGGTTCTCGCATCTATTGTTTCATATTGCGATTCTTGCTTCATATCATGATATTAGTCTAGTTTCCAAGAAGCTTTAGGGACTAAACTTTCGTTGAGTACCACTTTTCATCCTCAAATGGATAGCCAACCCGAGAAGACTATTCAAACTCTCGAAGACATACTTCGGGCATGTATTCTCGATTTCTGTAACAATTGGGAAGATCATGTAAGTTTGATTGAGTTTGTTTACAATAATAGTTATCACACAAGTATCAAGATGGATCCTTTCGAAGAGTTGTAGGAAAAAAATTTGTAGATCTCCGATTTGTTGGGTGGAAGTATGACAGTACATTATTAGGTTTGGAATTGGTGTGAAAAACGACCGAAAACGTTCAATTGATTAAACAATATTTGGAAATGGCTTGTAGTCGACATAAGAGTTATGTCGATACGCGTCGATGTCCTTTGGCTTTCTAGTTTGGAGAGCATGTGTTTTTGAAAGTTTCTCAGAAGAAGGGCATCATGCAATTCGAGAAAAAAGAGAAATTTTCACCTTGGTATATTGGTCATTTCTTGATTCTCAAGGCGTATGGGGAGGTAACATATCGTCTTGCATTACCGCCTCAAATTTCGAGTATTCATCCCATTTTCTATGTTTCGATGCTTCGAAACTATCTTCGAGATCATTCTCATATGATCAACTTCGACAACCTTCACATTGAAGAAGATATGTCGCATGAAGTTCATCTAATTTGTATTTTCGATGTGAAAGAACAAACCTTGAGACAGAGATCGATTCATTTGGTGAAAGTGCTATGAAAAAGTGGTTCAAGCGAGAACATGACATAGGAACGCGAGGAATAAATGCGGGCAAAATATCCGGAGTTATTCATTGATTCTTGTACGTTTTGATTTTTTCGTTGTGTGCGCGAATTTTGGGGACGAAATTTCCTAACGTAGGGAGGATGTAATGTCCCGGAAATTCCGAATGATTTTTTTTCTTTAATAATAATATTATTAAGTACATTATAATATTATTATTGTGGATTTGGCGTGGTGTATTGTGTAAAGTTGTGTAGCGTGGAAGTGGCCTTGAAAGATATGAAAGTGTGGCGTATCATTTGATATCGGTAATGATAGTTTTGAGTTCTAGAGTATAGTGTTTGAGTCTTGGTAAAACATATTTTTCAGGTGTGCCCGGAGGGTGTTTGACCCCCATACAGCCTCCAGCAAAGTGCATCAGGGTTCCAGTTTTTGGAGCCAAAAGTTGAGACTTTCTAAGTATTTTACCCTGTGTCCGGAGGTATGTCTGATGGGTGTCCAATGCTGGACAGACTTCTGACAACCCACTCTGAGACTCCGAATACCTCAGCATGAGAAAAAATACTTTTTGATCTTATATCAAATTACATAAAGCTACTTTATGTATGAAATTCTAGAGTAAGAGAGAGTTGAGTGGTGATTTCCAACTTCAACTTTTCCCATCCTGATTCATCTATCATCGTTGAACATCTGTAGATAAAAAGTAGATATTCGGGATTCTTATTGTGAGGCCTAAGTTTTGAGATAAGTCTTGTCGTTTCTCTTGTTCGTTTGAGATTTCTTGGTTTTCGTGCCTATTGTGTATATTGAAACAAATTAGTATAATTTCTTCCTTATCTTGTGTGGATCGTTTTTATGCCTAGGTGCATTATGATCCAAATTGTATAGCAAGATTAAACCAAGGGCTCAAGTAGGAGTGATTTGGTGGTATTTTGGGGCTTTGCTTGGTGAGGTCTCGGGTGACTCGTGAAGACGTTTGTGGTACGGGTAGATTATGAAATAACAAGATAAGCTTGAATCTGTATTTGTGCCTCAACATGTGTATATATCTTGGTTTACGTGTTTGGTTTCGTGATTGAAATGTTTAATTCTTTCATTATTACTTTAAATTGCGATGCATGAAAGCATGTTAAGGTGATCTATATGAATTCTTATTGATATGTGAAGCATACAAAGTATGTGTAGACGGGGCATAATTAAATGGCATTGAAAAGTGGGGTTTTTGTTAAATTATATTATTTTGGAGAATTTTAAAGCAGAGGTTTCAAAGCGGAGATTTAAATACGATGATAAAAGCGGAGTTAAACGATATTTTAAATGCGGAGGTTTTAAAATGTAGTTTTCAAGAATCAAATGCATGTATTGCGTCATTTGGGATGGAGCCTTTTCCCTTTCTTTTTAGAATCAAGTATCAACCTTTTTATGTGAAAAACTTAAGGAGGAGGCCTGAAGCCTTATCATGAGATCCGGGAAACCTACAGGGAGCATTTTAGCAGCTCAGTATGTTAGTAGCACATGCAAGTCAAGCCTATGATTAACGTCACACCGAGAGTGCATTGGGTTCTAGGAAAGGGTATGTGGAGTTTAGCCCAACTTTTACAAAATGCGATGAGATACTAGTCCTTCCATTATCTTGAGTTGTGTCGGGTTGCGATAGCGAAGTGTGGGATTATGGAGTAGTGTGTGTGAGTTTGCATTGCATATGCATTCACTCATACTTTGTAGTTGTCATTTAAATACATTCGATGTACCACATAGAATCATGTTTATTGTGTTATTTTTTAATCTAACTCGTATACTTTCTTGCATATATTTTCTTGTACAAATTGTGTTTTAGGTGCAGAGGCGAGCGATTGACATCTTTTAGTTGCTCAGATATTTGCGATGTAGATACATTTGAAGTTATACTTTTGTAGTTCTATTTTGCGATGTTGTCTCATTCGACTATACTGTATTTCTATTCGAGGCTTAGTGAAGTTGTATTAGTATTCTTTTGATCAAGCATATAGCTTGTTTGACGTATGTAAACGCAAATATTTACTCTTTATAGTTATGGCTTATGTATACAAATGATGTTGATAGATTACTGTAGATATTCAGAAGTTTATACAAAGTTTCTATTTTTTGAAGTTATGTTGTTGCGTTTCATGGCGAGATTTGTCTTTTCTTTTTCTTTATTATTATATTTTCTTTTCCTTTTTCTTTTAAAGGAAAACTTACGTCCCCGGATTTTTTTGGAATTCGGGACGTGACAGGCATGGTTTTACATTTTTTAAATATTAATAAAAGGAAAAAAATAATAAGAAGAAAATAAAATAGGAACAAAAAAGTGTAATAACTAGTACTTTTATATTTGAGAGTAGATGAATAGAGTAAGGTTTGGGCTTTTTTTTACAATTATAATAAAAGCTAATGTAGGAATAAAAAAAAAGAGATTTAAAAAATGTATAAATTCCTATTGTATTTTTGTAGTAGATAGTAGATGAATAGTACATGATTTGAGCATTTTTTTCAGTTTTAATAAGAGAGTTAACTATAAACAAAAAAAAAAAAAAAGGAATAAAAATTTATAAAAGACAATTGTCAATTCATAATGAAGAGTACAATAATAAGACATGATTGGATTTTGTTTTTAATTTTAATAAGAAAGGAAAATAAGAAAAATGAATAAGAGGGTAAAATAGGAATGAAAATGTGTGAAAATACGTTTGTGCTTTTATAGTAGAAAATAGAAAATTATAACAAAAGGTATAATATGAACAAAAATAAATAGTTAAAATAGGACGAAAAAAAAAACAAAAAAACTCTTATCCTTTTGTAGTAAAGAGTAGATGAACAATATATGGTTGGAGTATTTTTTCAATTTTATTAAAAGTGTAATCTAAGAATAACAAAGGGATAAAATAGAAATAAAAATTTACAAAGTACTATCATCAATTTATAGTAGAGAGTACAAGGATAGGATGCGATTTGACTTTTTTTTAATGTTAATAAGAAAGGAAAACAAGGAAAAAAGAATAAGAGGGTAAAATAGGTAAAAAAAAAAATATTGTAAAACACCCTTATACTTTTATCGTAGAGAATAAATAATTAGAGTTTGTAAATTAAAGATAAAACAGGGATTGCAGCCTACAAGGGATTGTCGCATCTGAATCGTTAGAAGAAAAAATCACATAATATTTCTTATTTAATTTAATGCAGGTCCCATTATTTCAAGTGGATCATTTGTGTAAGATGAAACATCTTATGGCTCGGGTCGGACCTGCTGTATTTGAAGCCCCCTTGGGACCGTAACCCCGCGCCATGAATTAAGGAGGTGAGAGTAACTGAGTTGTGCGAGCTGTTGATTGATGTGATCACTCTCAAAAAGTTTTGAACTTCAGATTGCTGTGGATTTATCCTAGAATTCCTAAACAAATTTGTTGTATATTCTTAATTGTTCCACATAAATATGTGCAAAAACAGTGTTTGAGGGACACTTGATAGGAAACGAATAAAAAAGTTACCACTCATTGCATGAGTAAATCAAAAGCATTGGCTCCTATAGTACAAAAGAAGAAGAAAATATTGTCGAGAAAATAATCAAAGCCCTCATGCAAGTCTGCTACAATTAACAACCCTGATTTATTATATAAAATCTACCAGAATAACAGAATAATTCAAAGTGCAAGAAGACCTAAAGTTGCCACCAAAAAAAGAGATTACCCGAGAACAAAAATTTCAGTAATCAAAATACTAGATAGGCATTGATAAACTTTGCAGATAGTCAATCCCAATGCTTCAATTTACAGAAATGCCAGAATCTTCATCTAACCTCTGATCCGGTGAGGGGCTATAAATATCACACTCCTTTGGAGGCTCGCTCATGCTCCTTCCATTTCCCAGTTTATTTCTCTTTCCTACGCTCGGTTCTTTCTCTCTCTCACTCCTAACCTTGCATATGCTCTTCGTTTGTGGTTCGGCTTTTCCCTTGGGACACTCGTAAAGAGTAATTACACCACTTCCGTTTTGTTGTAGCATTTCTTCTTCTGGGCCCACCTCTTGTCCTAAAAGAACCTCGAGAATTTCAACTACTTGGCTCATCTCAGGTCTTCCTTTTGGGTTCTGGCTAATGCATTGGTATGCTAAATTAGCAACTTTAAGGGCAGTTTTAGTTGCATACTGCCCCTCCATTCTAGGGTCCAAAATCATTAGAAGCTTCTTTTTGTGGTTCAGTATGGGACGGGCCCAGTCAACCAAGCTATGTTCTCGGCTAGGCCTACTCTTGTCCATCGCTTTTCTTCCTATCAGCATCTCGAGTAGCACCACACCAAATCCATACACATCACTCCGAGCTGTTAAATGCCCTGTCAAGAAAAAAAGTGTTCGAGATGAGTAGTTCACAACCAAAAGAAAACACATCACAACGAGTCATAGTACCGAACAATCACATCCCAACTAGAAAGTTTCAGACACCTAGACTCCAAGCTCATGTAACTTAAACGAGACATTACATACGAACTGATATTCTTTTACGTCAAGGAAATACTAAAGACTCATTCTAACTTTAAAAAAAAAAAAAGTTAACATAATCCAGATTATATATGAAAGAAGCATCGAGGACCGAGGTAGAAGTGGGTGTGCTCAATCAAGTAAACTAAGTTACTTCAACACAAATACATGTCCAAGTCATACATCTAAACAAGAAGACACCCATGCACTGCAGAAATCAAAACCCAATTTGTGTAACAGAAAAGGGGTATTAATATCTCATACTTGAATTCAATTGTGAAGTTTGCTAGCCTGCGACAAAGAAACATTGGTAGGTGTAGCAGAGGCCAGATAACGGGGGAAACATATGTCGAAGTTAGTAGTTATCATACATCAAGTGTAAGTGTGCAATACAAATTAAAAATGTTTATGTCAAATATTCAACACAACTTCATCAAGCATTCACCATATAGGCCACAGATTCTAATGATCATCCCAGCAAGATTTTTCTAGTGGGAATTGGTCATGCAACTATCAGGTTATAACAGAAAATATGAGCAACAAAAGATAAATAAAAGCCTAAGTAGAAAAATTGTCCAGACATTTACAGCAAATGAGCCACACTAGTTTAAAAACAATATTGTAAGTTGATAAAATGTAGTTTCCTCCGTTATTAATCGAAAAAGAAAAATAATGTTGTTTCATTTCTCATACATTTTCATGCCAATTAAAAAAATTAGTTCCTATGCTTATTTTCTTTCAACAAGAAAAATGTTACTCATGTGTTATCTATCAGACTCACCAGTCATTATATACTCCGGAGCAGCATAACCGTAAGTACCCATGACACGTGTTGATACGTGAGTCTGGTCTCCCATTGGCCCATCTTTTGCAAGACCAAAGTCAGAAAGTTTAGCGTTAAAATCCTGCAAGTTATTGCAACAATTTCAGATATACAGTGAAGAAAAAGTGATTAGAAATTTCTGAACTTACACGTTCACTATTATTCACTTTTTAGAGTGACAACATTTTCCAAAGAAAGCATATTTAAAAGTCATCACATGCCTTTCATTACAAAATCTGTTTATTTTGAAGTGCACCGGCTCTATATCAAACAGGTACTGTGGTTTAGCCATATAAAAAAGGTAAAGATAAAAGTTGAGTAGCATAATAGCATATCAGGGGATCAGCTTTTACATTTTATGTAAATAAAGTAGTTAAAGGTAGTTAATGAATCTTAACCAGATTTAATAGTAACTATTCGGAAATCGAGGATAAATACTAACCGCATCGAGCAAGATGTTTGACGTTTTGAAGTCACGATAAATAACAGACCTTTCCGCACCATGAAGAAAAGCTAGTCCTTTTGCAGCATCTAAAGCGATCTTAATTCTCTTCGACCAAGTTAATGTAGCAGAAACTCCTACCAGAACAATTCTGCTATGGTAAGTAATATTTAACAGTATTTCAACTTACGATTCTGATATGGCAAGTAGTATTCAACAGTATTTTAACTGACAATAGGGTTCCTGAAAAAAACACTTACAATAGGGTATGAACAACTTAATTTTTTAACAAAATAGTTCGCCTGAGTACTTTTATGTGCATGATTTCTCTTCTCCATGAGGCTTTGATTGTTGTTCTTTGATCCCTATTAACAAAAGATAGGAAAATAAACCTTTTACGTCGAATCAGTACTTGTACAACAATTCTTCTTTTCTTTGATTATTCCTGTGGAAAATTTGTAATCAGTGTCTTCTTAAGCTTGACCGTGAACAACTAACCTAGGCAAGGACAATTCATTTTAGCTTTTACTAATAAGCTATACCAGCCAAAAGAAAATTTAAGATAGTGGGTTACATGCTTTCACAGGAGACCTTCACATTCATTAGTCATATAGATAATCTTCAAAATCATCCTGAATGAAACATAAGAAGATAAAATTAAATACTCACTGCAGAAAAGTTGCTTTTCCAAGCTCCCAGATGCCATATATTCATAGACCAAAAGCCGGTGATCATCCTCACAACAGTATCCAATGAGTTTCACCAGATTAGGATGACTTAGTTGGCCAAGATAGTTCACTTCTGCCTGCAGAATAGCATTTAATAGATTTAAGGAAATTCTAAAATGCAAAAACTTCCAAGTTCATATAATTATTTCACAGAAAACATTCTATTATTTTCCACAGGATAGCAGTATTGTTCCACTGGATATATGCTATCAGATTCCTGAAAATATTGGTGTATACTCATCACAATCATTATCCAAGCCTTAAATCCCAATAAATAGAACCAAAATAAGATATCCCACTGTTCCAATCTAGAGTAACTTGCTCATCTATTTTTGTAACACGTTTCCTTTTGTGTCACTTGTATCCACATTCTTAGAGGTCTCCCTTTACATATCCTCACACTTTCTAACCGTTGCACTCAATATCTAGTTCTAGGTTGTACTCTATAACATCATTATCTCTTAGCAAGTAGTTATTTTTATGGGGTTGCCAATTGAATGAAAACAAGCCATTGCCTCTAATTGCGGTCAAAATTTATGAAGGATTGCCCTACACAAGTGATAAAATACCAATAAGAAAAGAAATATAAAAAAATAAAAATAAAAAATGAAATGGGTGATCAATAACCACAGTTTGACTTCGGAAACTTCATCTTGAGGTTCTCTCCTGTAATAATATGTAACACAATACCAATCTTTGAACATCAACAGTTACTCGGTTCCTACTAGCTACTGCAAAGGCAGATATGAAAGAAAAACAAAAGATAACATGAAACAGAAATTAACAAAGAGGATAATTAATTTAACTATGGGGGGAATGGTTACCAGCCATTCTTTGTCGCCTTGGAACCCTTGGGGATCAAGCTCCTTAATGGCGACCTTTGTTGTCTTGTGACCTGGCCTCACATTCCCATCTATAACTCCTTTATACACTATACCGAAACCACCCTCTCCAAGAACTTGATCTGGTCGAAAGTACTTCGTTGCCATTCTCATTTCTTCATACGTAAAGATATTCACATTATTATATCCAGGATTTAAGCGGAGGTCCGTCACATTTCTTGGGCTCGCGGAAGTGATTCCTGTACTTTTTACAACACTTGTATCTGGTGTAGTAGGACTCTTGGGAATTGCCAAGTTTGGCTTTGAGTGGGGTCCTATTTCAACCAAGATAGAAGCCAGAATTAATATTTCTTATATTATACTTTGCAATTATTTAAATTATTCATACTAAATCAACAATTTAAATAATTCACATTAGCAAGTTTGCGTCCACCTTTTTAAACCTATTTGGTAAAAGGTGGACCATCTAAAAGACTAAAATCATCATTTTTGTGCCACAGAACAATTCTTTCCGCATAGAAACAAAACTACATAAATCACAAATGATAAAGTACCCACTTAGTACGCATTTCCCATGCTGTAGTGATAACTTTGTACGAGCGTTTCGATCTTTGGGTGACTTTGCTCTTACTTCAAAAGTTTTATACACAGAGAAATGTTTTGGTGTTAAACTGGATATCACTTCAAGGGTATTAAACAAAGTATACCTTGCCTTACCAAACAAAGAAAATGCTTTACTGAACAGTATGCCACCATCATTATTTACACTCTTTCAAGTACTGCTCTCGAGTACAAATAAACCTAACGAATATATTGAACTACTACAGTCTGAATGTGGCAAGTCAGTAAAGATGGACGTTAACACAAGCCTAAGCAATATTCAGTAAGTTTTAAAGAGAGGCACATAATTTTACAAGCACATTGAGACCAAATTGCAAATTAACAGCTCTGATCTAAATCGACAGTAACTTCGATAGGGTTGTGTACTACTTCACAACAAAACATATATCACAGAATCTCTATATTGTACTCAAAGTGTAACGATAATATAAATCCTTTGCCTCCTACTAATCAACAAAACAAGCCATACAATCTTTTATTCCTACGGCATTACTCTTAAACCAATTGTTAAAGAGATATG
>MKEJ01043687.1:0-15436 GCA_001753735.1 Embelia ribes | reverse complement strand
CCGTAATTGAATGTAAATATTCTGCAACATTCTGTACTTTCTTATTATAAATAGAGGTGGAGACAACCTTATTAGGTGTGCTCACAATTATTCACATATATTCTCTCTCTCTATTTACATTTATGTTTGCTTAGTTGTCAACAGTTGTAATCTTTTAATTTTAGCAAATGAGCTATCAAGCAATATTCTAGGCCCTAGAAAAACGTGGCAATGGCCAATATAAGCAAGTTTGGTGTATCATTTTTTATATATATGAATGAATATTAAGTTGTTTTTGTGCCTTTAATCCTCTCTCTTATCTAGCAATTTAGTAGTAAATTGTTAGTGGCGAGTTGAACCCTGATTCTAATCACTCCCCTTCTCATCTTTCCGAAGTGTGGCGAATCACCCTAGCAGAATAAGTTTGTGGCGCCCTTCGGCTTATCAAGCTTGTTTTGTTAGAACCCCAACCCGACTCGTTTGTGGCGCCTTCGGCTTATCAAACGTGAAGAGTTGGTTTCTTTTTGCGAGAATACAAAAGTCGACTTTTCGACATCTTAGCATCCCGGGCATATCAAAATGTCTGCTTATCGGTCTAATGGTGCTTGGACACTTGTTGAACTTCCCAAAGGTAAAACCTCTGTTGGTTGTCGGTGGGTATACATAGTGAAACTTCATTCTGATGGAAAGATTGAACGACTTAAGGCTCGCCTAGTTCCCAAGCGATATACGCAAGTCTATGGCATGGATTACATGGAAACGTTTTTCCCAGTCGCTAAACTTACATCGGTTTGGCTGATTATCTCTTTGGCAGCTTCTTATTCATGGTTGTTGCATCAGCTTGATATAAAAAATGTCTTTTTTCATGGAGATTTACACGAAGAAGTTTACATGGAACAACCACCTGGGTTTGTTGCTCAGGGGGAGTACAGTTTGGTTTATCGTTTAAAGGTGTTATATGGCTTGAAACAGTCTCCACGTGCATGGTTTGGAAGGTTTAGCGAGGTTGTTATGCAGTTTGGCTTACGAAGATACGGACTCAACCATTCTGTCTTCTATCAACACACCCCGGCAGGTAGAATTATACTATTGGTATATGTGGATGATATTGTTATTACTGGCGATGATCTAGTTGGTATTGAAAACTTTAAAACATTCTTGCAACGTCAATTCTACATGAAAGATCTTGGTCCCCTAAAATATTTCCTAAGTATTGAAATTGCTCAATCACATTTAGGAATTTTTTTATCACAAAGGAAATATGTTTTAGATCTATTGTCCGAGACAGAGATGTTAGACACCAAACCCCTTGATTCTCCTACGAATCCTAACACTAAGCTTTTTCCTGAACATGGAGAATTGTCAGATGATCCAGAAAGATATCGAAGATTAGTTGGGAAGTTGAATTATTTAAGTCACGAGACCAGGTATTTCATTTGCTACTAGTGTTGTTAGCTAGTTCATGTCCTTTCCTAGGACAAGTCATTAGGATGCAGTCATCCGAATATTACGATACTTCAAAGGAGCAACAGCGGAAGGATTATTGTACAAGAATCATATTCATACTCATGTTCAATGGGTTGGTTGTCCATTTGATCGAAGGTCGACTACAGGATACTGTGTATTTGTTGGTGCAAATCTTGTCTCGTGGAAAAGTAAGAAGACAAATGTTGTGACAAGGTCTAGTGCTGAATCTGAGTATAAAGCAATGGCTCATACTTCATGCGAGTTGATATGGTTAAAGCATATTTTGGAGGAACTTGGTTTTCAGTAGTGTAGGTTGATGGATTTAATGTGTGATAATCAAGCAACAATTCATATTGCCTCAAATCCAACATTTCATGAGAGAACCAAGCATATTGAGGTTGGTTGCCATTTCGTTCATAAAAAGATTTTGGAAAATATGATTACGACGAAACATGTGAAGTCAAAAGACCAACTAGCAGATTTATTCACTAAGGCGTTGGGTGGATCTCCGTGTTAAGTTTATTTATAACAAGTTTGGAACATATGATGTATATGCTCCAGCTTGAGGGGGAGTGTTGGAGAATATTACATATTTATGTTAGGAGATATTATATTTATGTTAGGAGATATTTAGAATATGGCATTTATGTAATTACATTATTTGGGGAATCTTCTAGATTTCCCACATGTATTGTTCCTATATAAATAGAGGTCGAGGTAGACCAATTGGTATGCACTCATTTTTTCTCCCAAGATAATATTTTCTATCTTCTATTATTTCGCCATTAACAAGATACAATGATGTAAGCAGATGCAAATTTTTCATTAATAATAACATCAACATTCAAATAATACGACCAATATCCAAATAATCACTTTTTCTTTCTCTTCAGATTGGCTTGACAAGGCAGGAAAAGGAATCTTTAGGCAAAACAGTGATGGTATGAGGAGATTTAATAGAATACAGGTACTCAGCAATGATCATGGTACCCATTGATAAAGGGTTTGCGGAGCAAAAATGGTTCAGTTTCAAGTTTAGTCTGTTTATGGCAACAAAAAATAATGTCAAGTGCGTGCAAGCTTAGATTCACTGGTCATGCATGTAACTTTGTACAAATTTCTCCAGAAGTATATATTAAACTACTGTATAGAAAACTAGCCTATGTGAACAGGAGAAAAGATTATATTACCAACTAATAAGAAGAGAGAGAAGACATTTACCTTCCTATTCCAGTTCCACAAAGATTGAACTGTGATGCATTGACCCCGCGCCCATTTTTTGCTACTTCGCCAAAGTCCCATCCTTCACCATATCTACAAAGAACAAGATAGTTTGCATAAAGAAATAAGAGTACAAAAATGATCAAAGTTTAATACTAAAATAAAAGAAGTGTCTGGCCACATTACTGAGATTTCAGGACTTACATGTAGATACAGGAACCATCTACTCCATATGTATCCCTTGTTAGACCGTTGAGCAAGCTCTTTGCCTTAACCTGCTCTTTTGAGAAAAATACACATCAGAACCAAATGAAGGACATATCTGAAGCCATCATAGAAGTGGAAATTAAAAAGTACAATTTATTTCGGAATTTGTTAACCCCATTTACCATTTGTTACCCCAATAAATCTCATTAATAAAGAATTCAAAACATCTAAGCATTTGTTTACATCTCCCCACCCATGTTATGAACTCATATATATGAAAGTATGCACATTGCTGAGGTTATTAATCAAACTATAAAGGTAAATTCAGTTGGGACCAAAAGCATCTGAAAAACCAATCTCTCCAAGATATCTAAGTAATAATATAAATCTTACTTCGCACCAAAAAGGGACCCAAAAGAGATCACTTCAAGGAGGATGTTTACATATGTATAAACATTTATCAATGCTTTAATGTATAAGCCTTGGCAGAAAGAATGTTAAGTTTCATACCATGGTACTTTTCATTAAGTGACCCATAAGATCGAATCGGAACCCATCAACCTACAAGATCACCATGAATTTAAACAAAATCAAATTACAGAGCCATAATAAACTTTTCAAGATACCATATTGGCTTCACATGTCCAACTGGAAAAGAAGATGGCTGTCATGAACTACTGCGAACACGGGTTAATCTTCTAGTAAGAAAACTCCTATCATGCATAAACACAAATGGAGAGAAGAAAGATCATCACTTTTAATCCACCACCAGCCCTAACAAGCCATGTTTTAGATGGCAAAGGTGTTCATGACTATATCTATATGCCACTAGACGACTGCAATCCATGTCTAGGGAAAACAAAATAGGTGCATCTGAATGGGGACAAGAGACTATTTTTTTTATTTTATTTTTTGCATATCAGAAACTACTAAAAAAACTGTTAGAAGTAGGCCGACTTATATTCTTTAACAACAGCTATGGGTTACGTATAGGTTGACACCATCAAGTTAGATAAAAATGTGACTCAGATTCCACGAAGAAAAGTGTTACGAACTCGATCTCAATCTTGAGACATAGCTTTCGAAGGCCTTAACCGAATCCTAAGTATAACATGCATATGGAGAGGTGTGAAGCTGGGGACTCAAACTTGGAGAATGAGAATGAAACTCTTGGTTCTTTGCTTCTCCTTTAAAAGCATAAACTTTGGTCGTCTTGCACTGTGAGCAAGAATAGCCCGTTGCGCACGTGGCGGGGAAATCGAGTTGTAACATCCTTGGTATCAGAGAAAGGATGTGATCATTGGCATGAAAAATTATGGCAACAAATAAGGAACGCATGGAGGCTCCGGAACAATGTGTAACTCATCTAACCGAGGGACAGAGCGAGCAAGCTCAAGTGTTACAAGCTTTGCCCGAAGCAGTGCAACGAATTGAGGTGAGGATGAGTTGCACTCACAAAATAAAGAAAAAGGCAGCATCAAAAACCATTAAAAATGAGACAGAAGAAGTAGATCGTATCTTGATTGCTTCGCATTCTTACTCGTCTTCACATTCGGAAATGGAGAATTCCGATGAAGAATTGTCGGACTCTTCGAACCGAAGCGAGAATGGAAATGGCAGGAAAAAGTACTTCAAACCCGTAAAGATGGAGTTCCCTCGTTTTGAAGGAGTCGATCCCAATAGTTGGCTTGAACAAGCACGGTAATACTTCTCGACTCAATCGGTGCAAGGGAAGAAAGAGGTAGAAATTGCTTCTTTTAATCTCATAGGGGAAGCAAATGCGTGGTGGAGATGGTTCAAAAAGCATAGTAAAAAAGAGGGGAAAACGATTACATGGAAAAGATTCGAAAAAGTTGTTATGACAAGGTTTGGACCGACCAACTTCGAAGAATTTGACGAGGCCCTACACAAAATACGACAAACTGGCACGTTCTGAGAATATCTTAAGGAGTTCGAAAGGTTGTCAGATAAGGTTACGGGATGATCTCAAAAGACCCTAAAAGGGGCATTCTTGAGTGGGTTGAAAGAGGAAATTTCTTCCGAGATAAAGATATTTTCTCAAGATCTTTGCCCGATGTTATCAGTTTGGCTCGACACAAGTAGAGAGGAGAAGGAAGTCTAAGTCTAATATCTTAAACCGGGGCATCACCAAAGTTACTAGCACTAGTACGGTTACTGAGAATAAAGGTGACGATTCCCCATCTTCATTCAAGAAACTCACATGGGAAGAAATGCAAAAAGGGCGAACCCAAGGCTTATGTTTTAATTGTGACAAAAAATTTACGCCGGGGCATCGTTGTAAAGCGAGGACGTTACCTCAAGCATTTGTCATTGAATACTACGATGAAATCGAAGAGGCGGAATTGAAGGGAATTGAAGAAGAGCAAACTAAAGAGGAAACAGAGAATCTTATAATATCCATTCATGCCTTGGTAGGAGGTTCGGGGGTTAAGACTATGTGTGTCAAGGCGGATATAGGGAATATGCAAGCTATGACATTGATTGACAGTGAGTCAAGCCACAATTTTGTTAATCGTAAGTTTGCTCCAACTTTGGGCCTACCGGTTATGCCAACTGAACCTTTTTCGGTTCGTATTGCTAGTGGGGAGAAAATTGTTTGCATAGAAAAATACGTGGTTGTGCCAATCAAAATCCAAGGATACGAGTTTGTCACGACCTTATTTTCGTTACCACTGAGTGGGTTGGACCTAGTTCTGGGAATTCAATAGCTCGCAAGTTTAGGACCGGTTGTATCCGATTGGAAAAAAATGACAATAGAATTCGTAAAAGGAGAACAAACTTATCATCTAACTGCTCAGCCTATGGGAGAATTAGCGGCTATCGAGGTAAGTTCATTTTTGCATGAGTTACGTAAAGGTGGTGAAGCATTCTGCCTTTATTCGGCTGAGGTTATATGTCATAGAACAAAGGATACTGAGATCCTATCCATGGACTTGCAGGAAGTCATAAATGACTTTCAACGAGTTACGGTGGAACCCAAAATATTGTTCCCTGAGACACTACCTCTGGACTAGAAGAAAGTTCTAAATGACTTTCAACAAGTTATGGTGGAACCCAATAAATTACAGCCTAGGCACGAGTTCAATCATTGCATTATGCTCAAGAACGAAAACAAACTCGTTAATGTTGCACCTTATTGTTATGCACATTTTCAAAAAAATGAAATCGAACGGCAAGTAGAAGAAATGTTACGAATGGAACTCATCCGGCCAAGTTTGAGTCCTTTTTCGTCATCCGTTTTATTAGTAAAAAAGAAAGATGGGACATGGAGATTTTGTACCGACTATCGAGCCTTGAATGGTGTCTCTGAAAGACCGTTTCCCAATACCCACCATTGAAGACATGCTTGACGAGCTTTTTTAATCGAAATACTTCACTAAACTCGATCTTCATTCGGGATATCATCAAATCCAGCTTCATCCAGACGACATACACAAAACTGCATTACAAACTCACCATGGGCATTTTGAGTATTTGGTAATGCCGTTTGGTCTTTGCAATGCACCATCAACGTTTCAAGCGGCAATGAATCAAATTTTTAAGGCTCGTCTACGGAAATGTATACTCGTATTCTTCGATGACATTCTCATTTATAGTGAGAATTGGGCGGAACACTTGAAACATATTCGCTTCGTGTTAGAAATATTAGCCTAGCATAGTTTTTATATCAAATTATCGAAGTATTCCTTTGGGCAAGATAGGGTCGAATATTTGGAAGGGGTACATACCGACGTTAAAAAAATAACAGATATGTTGTCATGGCCAAGTCTGAAGAACACAACCAAGTTGAGGGGTTTTCTTGGATTAACTGGGTATTACCAAAAGTTTGTAAAGCACTACGGGATTCTTGCTAAACCCTAGACACAGTTGTTAAAAAAGGGACAGTTCAAATGGAGTGTTGAGGCAGAAGAAGCTTTTCAAGCACTTAAAATTACTATGACCACCATACCGGTCTTAGCGCTTCCAAACTTTGAAGAAGATTTTCTTATCGAGACCGATGCATTAGGAAAGGGGATGAAGGCTGTTTTAACGCAACAAAACCGGCCAATTTCCTTTATGAGCAAAGCCATAAGTCCAACAAAGAGAGGATGGTCGATTTACGAGAAAGAAATGCTCGCCATCTTGAAGGCAGTTCGATTGTGGAGACTGTACTTGTTAGGCCGTAAATTCAAAATATACATGGACCAAAAAAAACCTAAGGTACTCATTAGAGTAAAGAATTACAACGCCGGAGCAACAAAAAGGGATGGCTAAATTATTGGGGTTTTCTTACGAAATTGTTTATCAACCGGGAAGAAAAAACAATGCCACCGATGCATTGTCCGGCTTACCAAGGGGGGAAGACGAGGGAGTTTCGTATGTTGTATCGATTCCCAAACGGGAAATTTGGGATCAAATAAAAGAGCTTATGAAATCTAATCCAAAAATGAAGAAGTTGGAGTCCGAACTAGACTCGGGAGGGCACACTGGAGCAGACCAGAAATTGTTGGCCTCTGGAGAGCTTAGTCTGGATAACCAAAAAAATCTGGTCAAAGGAAAAGTTAAGCCCTTGAAAAAAATTATTTATCTTCTTTAATGATCGGGTTTATATCCCAAATGATGCAAAGCTTTGGCATAGCCTCATACGCAAGTTCCATGATTCTCAAATCGGTGGGCATTCGGGATATTTGAAAACTTACAAAAGGTTGGGAAGAATTTTTTATTGGGAACAATTACGCGCAGATGTAACGAGATATGCACGGGAATGTGATGTTCTCCAACGGAACAAATCAGAAAACCAATTGCCGGCAGGATTATTAACTCCTCTTCCCATTCCGGGCCAACAGTAGGAAGATATTTCCATGGATTTTGTCGACGGACTGCCCAAGTCCTTTGGTAAAGATTCTATATTTGTTGTTGTTGACTCTTTTTCAAAATATGCTCATGTCATTGCATTAAGTCACCCGTACACTGCTAAGATTGTGGCCGATTTATTTGTGCATGATATCGTAAAACTACATGATATGCCACGTTCGATTGTAAGTGACAGGGACCGAATATTTCTTAGCCTTTTTTAGCAAGAGTTATTCAAATTACAAGGAACAGTCCTTAAAACGAGTTCAGCATATCACCCACAAACCGACAGCCAAACCGAAGAAGTGAATCGTTGCCTCGAGCAATATTTGTGAAGCTTTGTTAGTGATAATCCACAATCTTGGGAACGTTTTTTATCGTGGACCGGGTTTTGGTATAATACGTCTTTTCATCAAGCCGCAGGAATGACACCCTTTGAAGCGCTTTATGGCCGTAAACCCCCAATGATTACAAGGTATATACCGGGGGAAGCTATAGTTGATGGGGTCGACCAAGAGCTTAAACAGCGAGATAAAATTCTACATACTCTTCGTCAAATTTTATACCAATCTCAAAACCAAATGGGTCAACACGCAAACAAACGTTGTCGAGAGCTTGAGTTCACTAAGGGCGAATGGGTGTATTTGAGATTATAACCATCTATAAAAAGTTGTCCAGCCGATACTTTGGTCCTTATCGAATAATAGCTAAGGTGGGACCGGTAGCCTATGAGCTAGCTCTTCCCAACACAGCAAAAATACATCTGGTGTTTCATGTCTCGTTATTAAAGAAAAAATTGGGAGAAAGTGATGTTGGCACTTCCATTTTACCCGCAATTTCTGATGATGGAGACATCCAAATTGAGCCGATTGAGGTTATGGATTACTGTTGAGTACGAATTCAAGGTAAGTACGTTGAAGAGGGGTTGATTCGATGGAAGCATCTCAATCCGGACGAAGCGACATGGGAGCCTATTTTGATACTATGCCATCAATTTCCATCTCTGAACCTTGAGGACAAGGTTCGTCTCAATGGGGACGGAATTGTTATGTACTCGAGCTCAATCCCAAGACATAGCGTTCAAAGGCCTAAACCGAATCCTAAACATAGCATGCATATGGAGAGGAGTGAGGCTGAGGACTCAAACTTGGAGAATGAGAATGAGACTTGTACTCTTAGCCTTTACACGGAGGGACAAACTTGCAAGGATTGCATGGGTGGAAGGACAAAAGACGGCTATTGCATTGATGATGTGGCATGGGCAGTTTGAGAGATAAATGTAGACCACAACTGATCATGGGATCATGGGCAGTTTTAAATACTGGTGTAAATTAATATGTAAATATTAAATATTTCTTTTTTTTTCTTTTTTTTTTAACCTCCAGTTATGCAATAGGAGGAAACCATAGCTTAACTAGCTTGTATATATAATTCCCATGTTCATATTTTTAAGGAGAAATGAAACTCTTGGTTCTTTGCTTCTCCTTTAAAAGCATAAACTTTGGTCGTCTTGCACTTTGAGCAAGAATAGTCCGTAGCGCAAGTGGCGGGGAAATCGAGTCGTAACACCATTATTATTGAAGTAGCATATAAGACGAGTGAAGTCAATTTCTTACATACCATTTTATAGTGATCGGGCTTTTCGATTTTCTTTGTGAAGCTGGGGATTAGTCCCCACTTCATGCATTGAAGAACCACACCTTCACCATTAGAACCATCTTCTCTGCGAACCACAGGCATGTCTCTTCCCGGGGCAACGTTATAAGATGGTCGATACCTGAAAAACCAAAGCAAGCTTCAAAATCTTGCAGTTCTACATATAATAGAAGGGATAACAGATGCCAGATAACTAAGGACAATTGCTTCATCCGACAAATCAGCAATTAACATCATAAACAACCAAGTAACTCTATGGGATACACACATTTACATACAAAAAGTCACAAACAGACATTTTTTGCCTTCGCTAAGGACTTTGCTTAGTTTATGCTTAGAAGGTAGTTTACACATAGTTACTAGAGTTGTAAGCGGAAGCGTAATTCGTTTCGAAAAACATAAGCGGAAAACCCATGCCAAAAATATAGGGGAAATGGGAAATATGGATCCGTTTTGGAATTTATTTGGATAAAACTTGTGGGAAACACATGCAAAACGTGTATAAAACATGTGTGATTATTTAATTTAACTCTATAAAACTTTACTTAAATTTATAATTACCATAATACTTATACTTGTACATCAAATTTTTTAAATTTTGTGTGAACAAGATAGTCATAATTCAAAAACATAGTAAAAATAATACAATTTAATCATAGGAGTGCTAAAAAAACTCATCCTCGCAAATTTTTTATTGGTTTATGTTTAATTTTATAAATTGTTATCCAACAAGCTTTCTACAAATTTCTAAAAAGTTTATTTCACGTTTCTTAACGATATTTTAAACGTTTACTATATGTTTCACTTGAGTTTTCTAAGCGTATCCCAAGCGTTTCTAGATGGTTTCCTAAGCGCTTCCCATTGAAGATCCCTTACGTATCGTACTCGTAGTGGAAACGCACTTCCGAGAAAATGCGTGTCCCACCCCTAAAGGGCGTTTCTGGTAACTATAAGTTTATTCATTGTTAAGTTATTCGCTACCGTGCTGAGATCTTAAGCTATTCAGAAGAGATGCATTATATTGTTTATCATCTTCAACAGTCACCCAGTTATATGTTATTACATAATACTACTATTCATCTGATTTCCCAACTAACATGCATATAGGAAAAGTTTTAGTATGTTGGGCATAATACCTTTTTTTCTTTTATTTTTCTTCTAGAGACATGTAAAAATATCAATAAATCAATTAAATAAGAAGCCCTAAATTTTCCGGAAATAAATAGAAGCAACAAACTAATGTATTTAATACCTGCGTTAAGCTAACTTTTTAGGGATTTTTTCTTTTTGACACCAAAAATTTACAATTTCGTGGGATGTATTAAGATCAAAACACGACTAACAGCTCCCTGGTTTGCTAAATCCTAACTAGCATAACCACGATAAATAAATATTTCTTCGAAATACAAAAGGCTAGGCTAAAGCTAATTTTCTACTGACTTGAAAAAATAATAATTCAAGCTCATAAGCTGCATCTTCAAAACTTAATAATAGGGAAAAAGAGAGATGAAAATAAATAAACCGGTCAGTATTGAGAGAACGAAAGGGGCGACCGTTGACGTGGCAAGCCCTTGGTACATCATCGACTCTCAGAGTACAGCGAGCCCTCCCGCACATCTCTCTCTCTCTCTCTCTCTCTCTCCAACTTGTGTTTCTCTCTCTAGATTCTTGAGTTGCAGAGGGGAGAGTGAGACGGAGTGAGTGTTCTCGTGTGATGCGCCAATCTAGTTTTGGGAGTTGGGACCTCTTCACCACCGTCGGATTGCACAAATTTAAAAAAAAATTATTGTTAGGTTTACAGGATTGACATTCTAGTTTGTCATGTTTTTCGAAAAACAATTTTTTTTTACATAAAATGATTAATATAATAAATTTAGATAATTTAAAACAATTACGATAGTGTTTTTTAAAATTTATTTTAAAATAAAAAATAAAATAATATTTTTTAGTATCAGATTTTGTACAAAATATTATCTATATAAATGATTTCTAAATAAAATTTGAAAAATATTGTCACGATATTTATAAATTATTTAAATTTATCGCACAAATCATTTTGAAAAATAAAAAATAAAATATTTTTTTAACAAAACAGCACAAAAACAGTACAGTAGAAACTGCACAAAATTCCAATCCTATAAAAGTTGTTCCCTGCAACTATATTCACTCTTATCTCGATATTTGTCCTTACAATGGCTTGACATGTGTTCCATTAAATTATAATTTAAAATAATAACAATTGCTTGACATGTATCCCATTAAATTAAATTTTAAAATATTAAAATTTAGCATTATAAAAATTATATATGTGTGTGTGTGCGCGCACGCGCACGCGCATAACTATAAGAAAACTTATCATAATGGAAATTATTTAAATTGTATTTAAGAATAAAAAAATTTCTATGAATTTTATAACTTAATTCCTACCAATGTAAGATTCTACATAAACTTGTTAAATATTTTTCTAATAAATATTAATTTTTTAAAATATTACTATAATAAGATTTTCACATAACTAAAATTAACCCATATAGACATTAATTTTCATAAAAATATTATCATAATGTAAATCCTATCAAATCTAATTTTTTATAAATTAATAAATAACTTGAAGAAAAAGAAGAAATATAAGAAGCAATATCAAAAAATAATTATCAAAAATAATTTTATAAAATAATTATAATTACTATTATACAAAAAAGAACATAATGCATGGGAACTCTTGTGGAGGTTTTAAACTTGGTTGCACTTTGATTATAAATCACATTCTAATAATTTACAGTTAGACATCATATATACTAAATTAAAAGGAAAACCTCAAAGTCATATTACGTCAAATGTCAACCCTAATTGATTGATATGTGGACACTCTTCATTACTATGCTGAAAATTAAATTTAAATTTGAATTTATTAGTAAAATAAATAAAAAAAAAATCACATATTTTAGTCAACTTCAAGTATTATTACAAATTAAATGTTGCATTAAGTTTCTTCTTTCACTATTACTGCAAATTAAATTTGAGATGGTCTATTTTCTCTGTTTTAGGTAATTGTTATTTATCATACAAAACTTACAAAACAAATAAATGTGGTATTAAGTTTCCACTATCATAAAATATGATTTCAAGATGGACTAATTCTTCATTTTAACATCAAACTTTTACATACACAAATTATACCTTAATTTATTTTTAGAATTTTCTAACTTCATATGCATTATCTGCTTTCTAATTATGATATGTTTATATTTCCAGAATTTCTTATAATTTTCATGAAGCACTTCAACCTTAGTTATTTATTTTTTATGTAATATTTGTTGCAGGAAATAAAATTTGAGATATCAACACTCTTCATAATTAATACGTTAAAAATTAAATTAAAATTTAATTTATTAGTAAAATAAAAAAATTAAAATTTTTTAGTCAACTTTCAATATTATTGCAAATTAAATTTGAGATGGTCTATTTTCTATTTTTTAGGTAACGGTTATTTATCATATAAAACTTACAAAATAAATAAATGTGATATTAAGTTTCTCTTTAATGAAATAATTTTCTTCATTTTAAAAGGTATATCTATATCTATATCATATATCATATACAATAATATAAAAGTAGAGCCTCTAGCTAAAATTGTACCAAGTGGTGCTCTGTATTTTTTACACGTGTAAAATTTCTATTAATAAAATTAAATTAATTCAAAATTAATCAATAAAGAATAAGTTAATTAAGAATTTTTAATGACAAATTGATGTTATACATTAATGACAATTGAATCTAACTACATAAATTCTTTTAAATTTACTGTTGTTAAAATTTCTACTAATAAATATTAAAATCTTAATTAATAAAATAAAATTAATTTAATCATTGACCTCTATCAAACGTTTGAGCAATTGTGCATTCACAGTTGCATGCATAATTTCTCCCAAAATAAAAAATACATACATAATTACCAACAATAAAAGAAAAAAGCTACCTACATACGGTATTGATAGTAAAAACAAAGGGATAGTAAAATAAATTAGTTAATAAAAATTAAGTTAATGAATAATTGAATTAACAAAATTAAATTAATTTTCATATACAATAATATAAAAGTAGAGACTCCATGTTCATTTTGAGCTAAGTGACACTCATAATGTATTACCACGTATCATTCCTTAATTAACAAAATGAAAAAATTAAGGTAATGGAGAAAAAAAAAGTTATTGTGTTCGTTACAAATTCTCAAAAATTTGAAATACGTGAATTGTCAAGCCCTAATTTTCTTAGAAAACCCGAGGCAAGCCCCGAACTAGTTAAAACCCTTGGAGGGTGAGTGTATTCCCTTTTTAGGTAAAAGAGAATGAAAAAAAAAACTTTATTTGGTTTGGAGATAAAAATAGGGAATCCACGCTAACACCACATCTCGCCAATCTCACATTCTACATATGCTTGCATTATATATATATCCCTCCATCAAAGTGCACATGAAAGAAATGCCAACATGATATATAAAAGTAAATGACATGTTTACAAAATATAAATGAACTACATGCTCCAATAGTGATAAGGTATATTACATTTTGTTATTGCTCCAATCATGATATTTCGCTAATTGAGCACTAACGGAATGTAATACACAAGTCCCTTGGGCACAAAATATACACTTGTCTATATAACCTTACTAATGTAAAAAAATAAGACATATCTCGCTAAGCATCTGAATAATACACATGGACGAAGTTGATACATCAAAATATAAAATCTAGAATACATCTCTGAACAAAAGAAATATATGCATAAGGATCAATCACCCCCAATTATACTACTCGCTAGCCTTGGCACATATAATATAAGTGTCTATAAAAGTAGAAAATAATGTGTACAAGTTAATCTCCAAAATAAGATGATATACGTAATGTTGGGCAATACCCGCAAGTGTAATATCTATATAACAAAATATAATAAAATGTAATGCAATGTCGATACAATGCAAAATCCGCAAATGATCACATGTACTCATACACCCACCCACAAAGACTCAAAACTCGTATCTTACTATGTCTCACAGTTTTATAAAAATCATAGGACTATCTCATATAACCTATGCTATAATCCGCCCTCGTATGGAATGATTATATTGTATCCCTGATCAAGTTTTCCGACTTTTACGGTAGGACGTTGAGCCCTGTCTTTGCTTTTCTCACATAAGTAAAAATGACACGGTCCCGAAAAGAAATGAAAAAAGACTCAACCTACAATACAATACAATGCAACTCATGCATTAAAATTAAGTTCTCGCTTTAAAACCCACTTTTAATTTCAATTCAATGTTTCATTTCAATTTCTCTCAAAATTCCATTTTTCTCGCATAATCTCACTTTTCACGCAAATTCTCACTCTTCTCGCAATTTTTTTTATTTTTTGAAAATTCCATTTTCAAAAACTCACATTTTACATTTGATCAATATCAATATCAAAATCTCGCTTTTAAATATAAACAAAACGATATTATGTCAGATGCTTGCTAATATGAAATAAATACATCTCGCTATATATATTTTATATATGTATCCCACATAATATACCAATACTCGCTATCATGAAATTGCATACGTCCTTATATCAATTTTATGTAACATATCAATACTCGCTATCATGAAATCACATACGTGTCTATATAACTTTCATGTAAAACCCACATAACATATCAATACTCGCTATCATGAAATTTCATATAAAAACCCACATAACATATCAATACTTGGTATCATGAAAATCAACAGTCGCTATCATGAAAATCAATAGTCGCTATCATGAAATTCAATACTTGCTATCATAAAATTTATTACTCACTATCATGAAATTATGTACATCTCTATATAAATTTCATTTAAAAACCCACATAACATATCAACATTCGTTACCATGAAATTAAATACGTCTTTATATAAATTGCATATAAATCTCACCCATCATACTTTCATTTTATTTATACTAATTCCAACTAAATTTTTGGAGATGATTTTGTCTTTCCTGGAGTTAGCTATTTATAAGGAAAAATGAA
>MKEJ01043680.1:0-11777 GCA_001753735.1 Embelia ribes | reverse complement strand
TCGTTTCTTTTTCTTTAAAAAGGGATCAGGATCGTGACATCGGGTTTTACGGGATTTGGGTCACGACAGTGACAACATTAGGTTCCTTAACCATCAAATCAACAACTTTTCTTACTTCGCCAATCATTCCTTCTTTACAAAAACCACTGACTAAAATACTAAAGGTATATTCATTTGGAAAAACATTTCTACCCATCATTTCATCCAAAAGGTTCATAGCATCCTTCCAATCACATTAACTACAAAGGCTTTGGATAAATCATGTGCCTCCACTTTCAATGAGTTTAAAACCTTATCTTTAACTAGTCTAAAAATCCGTCTCAGATTATCATGATCTAGGCATAAGGGCTAAAGATAATTTTGATTCTATTAAAAAATTATTTCTCTTATATGGTAGATTGATAATATTATTCTTTTTATTTACTGGCAGTATAATAGATGTATCATTAATAATAATAATAATAAGTCATTTTACCAATATACCATAATAGATAAAATATTTATTTATCTTAATAATTATTAAATTATAAAAATAAATAAAATATCTATTATTTACCAAATTAGAAATTGAAATCAAATTCCATCTAATTAAAAGTACTCAAAGGACATCCATTTTTATTAAAATCATCCGCATAAAAATATACTACTATTTTATACTGCAACCACTGGCACTCTAATGTCAGCTCGGATAAATATTTAGGTCTCTCCATCACTTGGCTACCTGGTTTCTGAAACGCTTGCAAAATTGCAAATGTATAGTG
Source organism: Embelia ribes (assembly GCA_001753735.1). NCBI lineage: Eukaryota > Viridiplantae > Streptophyta > Magnoliopsida > Ericales > Primulaceae > Embelia > Embelia ribes. Next base: position 11,016 of record MKEJ01043680.1, on the reverse strand, counting down.
AATCTCAAATCTACATACCAAGTGTCAATAGATTACACCACTAAACATGCTTCACCAAAAATGAATGAGACTTAATTTAATTATTTGTTAAAGAGTTAAACTAAACACCATGATTTCCAATGAATTGTTGCCTTATGTCTTTAAATCTTTTCATGCTTCTTATTTCCTTTCGGTTTAGAAGTAAAACTTTTTTCAGTAACTAAAGCAACTTAGTTTATTCATATTGTTCAGGCATAACTACTTTAATAAATCAGGTAGTAAATAAAGTATGATATCAACCTGGGTTTTTCCCATCAATACCTACTCGAAGGATCTCTAGTTTATACAAAAGACACTCAATCTTTAGAACATGATGCATAACTGGGGTCTCTTCAGCCATACCATTATTCATGTGATTGTTTTCTAGCCAATCGAATTAGGTTCAACAAGTTTATTTTCTTTTAAAGTCTTAACAAGTGGACTAATTATTGTCATTTTAATCTTGAGAATTGTGCTTATATCCAATATAATGAGCAATAAATTAACTTTAAATTCAACCATAAAAATAAGGTCCCTCGGTCAATATATTTTTTTTAAATTCGCCAGCAGCCTAATACACTGTATATAGTATGCTTCGATGGGAAGTCGTCTACTATTTAACATTTGTATAGACAAATTAAAATCTACTAATTTTATTATCTAGGCACTTTACCATGCCAAACAAAATATAAAAGTTGACCTAATTTCAGTCCTATAAATAATAATAGTGACTCAGATTGTGAATATATTATTAATTATAGCTAAGTGTATACTATCATTGACATCTAAATCAATTGTACTATAATATATCCCGCTGATGGGGAGATGGTGCATTAATTACAATTATTAGAGTTTATACTTGATGATTCCGTAATTAATTTAATCCGATAAGGAAAGTAATTAATCAGATAATCTATAAATCATTGATGGGGACTATGAGATTTATACGAAATAAATTTCCGCTCCCACTTAGTTATTTAACATTTGAGGGATATTTTCATGCGTAATAAATAAATTTAAAATTTCATTATATAGGATAAATTATCAAAAAGAAAATTTGAATGCCCCATTAATTATTAAATTTTCTATTATTACACAAACGTATAAACCAAAAGCTAAAATATTTAAATAAATTAAATAAAATATTATCTTCCGTTTATCCGGTTTATTTCTAATCCACATTTTATTATACATCATTGTCAACAAAGTTAAAACTAACTCATAACATTACAAAAACACACATATAGGGATTAATTAACTAAGGTAATGAGACTATGGGGACTTTAACGTAAAACTATAAGTTATTAAAAATAACAACCAAGTCCCTGGATGTATTTCCATTCACAAAGTCAAGTCCTTATTCATGTACAGATTATACATATGAATCTGGAACCCTGGCCTCCAAGTACTAGGCCAAGTCCATGCCGCCGCAGCCTAAGATCCACCGGAAAGCTCGCCGACTTGAGGCTGGCCGGCCGAACCAACGTGAGCCATGATCGTAAGACGATCATCTCTCACTAGCAGCGGCAGCTTACTAGTCCATAGATGGTACGCCACCTACTCTGATCGTGTGTTTCTGCGATCAAATCAATTAGAACAATTCCAGATTTTTTTGTTGTATTCCTATTAAATATCTTGCTCCAAGATAAATAGTGAATTTTTTCCATTCATAATGGCCTATAAGTTTTTTCTCTTTCTTATGAGAAGGAGTAAAAAAAATTATCCTATAAACATAAGAAGTATTTTTCTCAATCAAGATTATCAATATAAATCATAATTAGTAATACTAAAGAATAATGATTGAACCATCTTCCTTTAATTCAATATATTATTTGGAACTTTATATTATTTATATTTATTAATATTCTTATGTTATGATTACAGATACTCACTTATTAAATTAAATTACTGACAATTCTATTTAATAAGCATATTAAATTCTTTAAGAACTTTCGATTAACTTATTTGATGTATCGAATTACAAAAATTCGCCTATAGAATTTAATACAATCAAAACTTATAAACTTCCTTAATAGGGTATCATCAATCCCTATACGAGGACATAGATTTCTTCAAATACTAATAAATATCATATAAATACTGTAGTCATCCAACTCATTGAGATTTTTGACTCATAAAGAATCTTATTCTTTTATGAATCAAAATGACAAACAAAATGCATATGTGTCTACATAATAATATCATAATTAATAGTATAAATATTTTCATAATCATGAAGTGCTAATTATTTTATACAGTGAGTACAACAATAATTACCTTGATTCGGTCTTGTTTATTACGCATAAAGTGTATTAGTATAAGAAGTTGAAAATATACCATTCATATAATCCAGATAGAACTAGGGTTTTGTATTAATAAAAGAAGTTGAAAATATATTGTTCCCCGTAATCAAGATAGGCCTACTAAAACTGTGTACTATAATTCTACTTATGGCGTATCTATTTCTATCTAAAATTATAAATGCGATAGCCTCCAAGTAGCTCGCTACTCTACGAGACTACTCGAGAACCAAATACGTAATAAAAGAAAAGTTTTCATAAAATATTTTAACAGTAAAAGAAATCTTTCGGTATCACGTCACGCTAACCAAACATGCCACATCATCAAATACAATTGTACACACACACACACACACATAAAACGTAAGTTGTATAGGATAACAACCACAGAGAGGATGCGCCAAAAAATATATATATATAAAAATAAATAAATAAATAAATAATTATAATAATATTATAATTATTATTTGTTGGACCAATTAGCATAATTCCCACAAGACAATTCGTCAGATCACTTTGTTTAGTTCAAGACACAAATCCAATGGCCAAAACTTTATGTTTTTCTACAGCATATCCTTTTCATACAACATAAAATCGTTATTCCAACTAAAACTTCAAATCCCACAAAAGAAAACAATTCAGTAAATCCTATTTTTATTCCCATATTACAAATTCAGTAACATAGAGTCTGCCAACTAAACATATGTCAAGATTTTATTTCATTTTAACATTTCTACTTGGAACGAACATCACAAGATCCAACATCTATACCCCTTCAAGAAGGAATCATCCTTTTTTACTCTCCAAAAAATTAACTTATATTGGTAGAGCACAAAAAGTTTACCTTTCATCCACATTCGGTCGTAAGTGTTAGCAGTTACACCTTACACTAGGGCTATCAACGAGGTGTTAGTAGAAATTTAAGGATGGAAGTGATTTCTTTGCAAGTTACGGGGCCATTATTTAATATGCATACTCTGAAAGCATCATTAATTTACAATGAATAACAGATGGTCAAAATTTGTTCCCTTCTAGTGGTGGATCCATGATTCTTCTGCTAATTTTTAGCATTTGTTTGGTTGCAACTTTTAGGTAAATAATTTATCTTAATTTGAATAAGATAAAACCGGATGTCTCCAGTTTAAAACTTGCAGTTATGATGGACCAAAATAACAAATAAACTTAGCTTAAAAGCTGAGCAGCCACACATTGTACAGCTTTCAAAAAAAAAAAAACTGAAAAGTTGGAGCTTATAGTCAATATCAAAGTCCAAACTCTCCCAATTCCAAATCTAAAAACATGTAAATACAAATTTGAGCCAAATCACTGACCTTTGCTGAAATAGTTGCCGGCACTTTGGAGCTCTGAGAGGGTAAAATTCTTCCACTGAGGCCTTAAATCACCATCTACAAGGGGATTCAACGTGGTGCATACATACTCTCTCATACTACAACTAAGTCTCTTAGAGAGCTTCATCACACTAAGAGGATGCAATGCTGGTAATGGCCTTTCCGATTTGATTTTCAGTAATTCAAGAAACCCGTGCCAGCGAGAGGAGGATTTCGTGCTTTTTCGATTTTTGAATTCGGATGTGCTGGCTCTTGAAGAGACTATTTCGGATTCTTCGGTTCTAAAGTAATCCTCAAGAACACCAGTAGGGGAATACGAATTCTCCTTTCCCTCCATTTATCGAAAAGAACAAATCTGTCAACAAAAGTGAAAAGGCTGCAGGATATTTAGGACTTTAAAGAATGAAGTTTGCAACTTTTTTGTAAAAAAATTTAGAACAGGGAGGAGGGGTTTTGTTTTGTTTTGTGTTTTTTTTTTTTTTAGGAATGACAAATTTTTGAGTGATAGAGTTGAAATTCCCCCAAAGCTAAAAATTACAGGATTGTTACGCCTATAGAGACAATTTATTTTTCCTTTTCAAGAATAAACAGAGATCTTTTTCATTTTAGATTTTGCAAAAATTTAGCTATGCAGTTGATAAATGCCCCTAATTTCAAGTAAAAAGAGCAACTTTCAGATGACCCAACAGTATAATATTATTAGAATGATGGGAAATTTAGAAAATGGCCGAACAAAGCATACCGAAACATAGAGAAGGGCAAGAAACTGGAAAGACAAAATCAAAATGACAACAACAAGTGTTAAAAGCAAAATTAAAAAATAAAAAAATTCAAAGAATAAAACAAAAAAGATTCCATATTTTTGGGACAATCAAAAAATTACCGATGGATATGGAAATAAAGTGTGTAACCAAAGAAACAAACCAACAAAAGGATTTTTTATTTTTAAGAAAAGAAATTTAATCTGCACAGTTTAGAGGAAATACCCACAATTTTGAAAGATCAGTGGTACAAAATTACATATATAGAGCAGATACTGTACAAACTAGACATGTTAGTACAAAAATATAAAAAGAAGAACAAGAAAGAGGTATAATTATCAGGTGAAAATACATAAAAGCAACCCCAAAAAGTGGGAACAATATGTTTGGGTTTACCATGGAAGAGAAGCTTAAGTTTCTACCAGAAGAGGACAAAACACTGAACAGGAAGGGCTCTGCAACCAAGAGAAAAAGGAGAGAGGGTCTCAACGGTCACTCTATATAGGTTCTTTATTTTGTTTCTTTTTTCGCTTTATTATGTATTCTAAATCTATGAATAATAGGTCTGATTTAACAGATAAGTTTAAATTCTTAGATAAGAAGTAGTATTTTAAAATTTAAATTAAACATAAATGACTACTATATTCCTGTAATTTATTATTGACTTTAATAAATAAGAAAGATAAAAGTGAAAATCCATTTCATATCATTACAATTCCCAAAATAGAAAATAATAATAATTTTTAGACAAATAAAAATAAAAATTGGCTCTATGATTTGTGAACATAATGAATATTAAGTATTTTGTACACATAAATAATTTTCAAAAAAAAAAAAAANNTTTTTTTAGCGTTTTGCAATAAATTTTATAGAAAATGTCCAGCATCCATTATACGGAGGAATGGATACAACTAAGACAGAAGCTCTAAAATTTGGACATTGATTTTTTGGTCAAAATGTTCACATGAAAAAACAACAACAACAGTGACAAGGGTGAATACATCACTATCCCCTCAACTATGGCCTAATGTCTTATTGCCCCTTCGAAAGTTAAACCTTAACACATTGGTTCAGTTTCAAGATTATGCTACATTTTAGACCATTCCCACTAGCCTTTCTCATAATTTCGTTTCTAAAAGATAAAAAAAAACTTCGTTTTCTCCCCCTATAAAATGTGTACTTTAGTAATTGCAAAAAAAAAAAAAAAAAAAAAGGGGAGAATTCGGTCTAATGAGAGAGAAATATAATAAAAAATATTTTAAAACATGAACTACATAGGTTTTTATTTTAGACCCAACAATTTGATGTAGCAAATCTTTCAATATCAGAAGGAAAGACAATTGTGAAACATTTCTTGATAGAGTTTCTACAATATATAAAAATTAAATGAGTGTTGCATTGGTGGAAATGCTTTTATAACCTTGGTATAATAATGAATGGAACAAGTTTTCATAAAGTTAAGATTTATTTTGCTCCATCCTATTTGATTGGGCATATTATAATAATTATTTTTTAACAAATTTTAAAAATTTAGGGATTGAGTAAAACTACTAATTTTGTATAATTTAGGTTTCTTGAGCAACTTATGGCTTACATTGGAAGGAATAGCCATAGTGGTCCACTCCCCGTCCCACTCTTGCTCCTACTAGAGCTTTGACTATGGATCATGATACAATGGTACCCAATTACTAGTGTTAAAAGATAGGCCTCTTTTGACCTAGAAGATTATATGTCTCTTATTTTCCTATATTGAGCTACGAAATTGATGGCTATTGAACTCTTCTTGTTCTGTATTGCGAAGAAAAAATATGACGATTATGAACAAACCGGTGTGAACATAGCCAAAGCCGAATGTAAATATCTCACGTATCGAGTCGCAAGGGCAGAAAACCTTTTCGCCCCTAATGCCATCCGAGGAATGTTGTCCTTGTCTTTTTTTTAACCAATTGAGTACATGTTAATATTGAAAGTTAATACTAATTTTCTGATTTTCCAATATTAGTACGATATGATCATGCCCTAGTAAAGACTAATGAAAGGCCATAGAAATATTAGAGTATTCATTGCAAAAATAATTTTCTAACAATCCTATACCGTCGTGTTGAATTTATAAATTCCAACCCCGCTTATTGGTCTTTGAGGCTCTAACAAAGTTCTCGAAAATGAGCAAATGTCTTCACATTGTATCACTTCGCACCTACTTGTGAATTAAAGTACTCATAACAAAAAAAAAAATATTATGGAGGTAAACAACCATTACCTAGAAGGTAAGGTAATGGGCATTAAATTACACAACGTAGGGGATGAATATAAAAATCTCATTATTAAGGGTGTAAATTGATACAAGATCATATTTCAAAGGCTTAATTCTTAGTTACCATTAAGTAGAACAAAGAATGATGAGAAATTAGGTATAGTAGGCCCCATGTGGTTGCTTAAGTAGTACTTTGTTTGGTTTGGCTTCTAACTTAAAAAATTGAGAGATAGATGGAGAATGGATTATGAAGTCAGAGTATGCTTTGGTAGGCTTCCAACTTGAACTCTTTTAGAATATTTATATATATATAAGACGCAATCTTTGTCATACATCCCGCAAAATTGAATAGAAAAATATAATACGCAATCTTTGTCAGACATCCTGCAAAATTGAATAGAAAAATATAATACGCAATCTTTGTCAGATGACGGCATAACCGAATATTTAATTAAATGAAATGGAATTAAACGGTGTCAAGGTTGTCAAAAAGGAAACAGAAATACAGGAAATATAGTGAGAAACGGCCTACAATGTTGTAAAAATTAGAGAATAAAATATATATGCAATTACAAAGATGAGTATTTATTTAAAAATAAGATTCTTACATACTAAAAAACTTCTCGAAAATGAATTTCCAATTCAACTTTAGGAAATGAAGAATTTCTATATCATTAACGGTTTTGTTGGAAAACGAGTTTCCCAGTTCTGACCGCATCTAATAGCAACTATGAAACTTTCAAGTTGATAAATTAGTAATACTAGAGTGTAACGCGTGCGATGCATAAGTTGCGTGCACAATATATATATGTGTGTGTGTGTGTGTGTGTGTGTGTATAACTTCAAAATTAGTATTTAACTACGATAATATATTGCGCATACTCCGAAAGCCATGAACGCCACGAATACTACTAGTGTGTCTCGAACGTTACGAATGCGACAGGAATATATATGCATAAATTATTATGATAAAGTATTTATTCTCATACTTACTCTGGAATCCCAATGTACATGCATTCTACCATTTCTCGGAATCATATTCCTATATGAAAATGATATCACATTCCTGGACCTACAATATGCCAAACATGTAATTATACTAATAGAGATAACGAATTATATTAAGGTCTTAAATCTACCCATTCCTTGTAGGTCTCCCGAAAGCGTATAAATGTCCCTTCTACAAATTTTCGCCAAACCTGGTCTATGCTCCCCGAATGCCCCTTCTTACATCTCCGAAATCACCAAGTTATGCTTCCCGTATGACTGTGATCCTATACATGAAAATGGTCTTTACATTATAAGGAAAATGTTTCCTATTTTTATTTCGTCAAATACTATTGGCACAGAAATCGAGGCATCGCCTCCGAGAAGAGGAGCCGATATAATTTATACCAATACGTAGAGAATGTAATGGTGAGTAAGAAGTATAATACCCCAAAGCCAACCGGTAGGCAAAACTAGATGAAATAGCCCAAAAATTCCCAAAACCCTTAAAGTTTTAACCTCCGAATCGGGCTAGCAAACGGCTTCGGATCAACACAAACCTATATATAGAAATGATCCACAAGACGTAATGAGCACATTCATCAACTTTATTTCAATAAAAAAACTTAGTACATAACCCGAGGAAAAATAAATGAGAGTTATAGGTAAAGAAACTTACGTAAAAATGATCCTCATATGACGTAGAGTCCGAATACATATTTATTTTTCATTGACGAGGTCCCGAGCTCGACAAAAATTGAGTTTCTCTGTCCTCTCCCTCTCTTCCCTTGTTCCCCACTGTTTTTGCATGGGTTTTGTCCAATAAATGTGTCAAACATATTTTTATAATAAAATAAAAATAGTAGGGTTTGTGGCTAATGCTGACTGCACTAGTCTGACTATTTTGGGCCCCATTTTGACAACTCTAAGCTTCGAATTAGCTCTTTGTCATAACCTAAAAATTGTAGATAATTGAAATATTTTTCCAACGACATTTTGTAGTGCCAAATCGAAGTTACGGTTTGAGAGATATGACCAAAATACGAAACCATTGTCACGTCTACTGACATGTTTTTGCTGAATGCTTCAAGCCAATTTTTGACCATTCTCCGCTTTGAATTAATTTTTTTGTAAAGCATAAAAGTCGTAGATACATGGAATACATTTCCAACGCTATATCATAAACCTCAATCAGAGTTATGGTTTGCGAGATATCACCAAAATACCGAATGGATGTCACGACTACAACTTATGCTTAATCATGTTTAGTCACTTTTGCAAAGCCAAAATACGATCATGAAAAATTACCCACAACTTCCAAACTTTAGTATACATTATTACTATAGAGAAAAAATATTATAACTCGTTTAATATTATTTAATATTGTGAAAAATTTACTCGTAAATTTCGGGACGTTACATATCTTCGTGATTTTATGCATAATGATTTAGTGAATAATATTCCCTAATCCGAGTTCTACTTAGAACGTACACATGCAAAGTCAAAAGCCATACCATCTACCTTTAACAGAAAAATTGGAGAACCATACCATCTGCTCTCCAAATACACATGTTGTTCAATTATATTATTATTACACTTTTTACAAAGGGTTCAACACCACTTTCCAACACATGATATTCACAATTAACACCCTCTTTCATATGTTCATCAAATTCATTCTTAGTTACATTCTATGGCCCCATAATTTAGTATGACTAAAATCGTAATTTTATAACAATTGAACTGAAAACTAATTATCTCCGAAAATTTTACGTTAAAGTAAAGAAAGATGAAGAGATAATAAGAGAAGAGGCTTTTGAGCAAAACTTATCCGATCCGAGAAAAGAGATACTTCACTCGACGATCTAATTGAGATTCAGAATCTCCTATTCACTCTCATTATTTTGAGATTTTTATAATTGGATTGGTGTGCTCGAGTAGTATGGGGTAGGGTTTCTCTCCAAGCTTTATGAAAGGATATCTCTTGTTACGAATAAGGTACGTAGCAGAGAGTTTAATTCGATTCTATTGAAAACTTTGTATCAATTCTATTTTGATGGCTGTGAAGAGTTATATAATTTTGATATTTTACGAAACTGTATTTCGTCTATAGCTGGTGTTGCTGTAATTGGGTAATTGTTCGAACAATGGCTTGGGACCGTTCAAACAGTAGGACCTTTAGAATGGTGGGATTGACCCTCTCAAATGGTACTACTGTTAGAATGACAGTAACAGGCCGTTCGAACGACCTGCTGTAGAATGGTCAGAACTGAATATGTTTAAGATGAAATAAGTAGTAACACATCCATGTTTACTCTGATTATACAGTAGAAAATTGTCATTAATAGACATTATGTGGTTGAGCATATCTTGAAATAGATGATGAACAAGTCGATGTAATTGAATGATAAATTATTTTCATGTCTTGCATGTTGGATTGAGCGTAGACATAGTTGTGATAGAGTTAGGGAGTATGACTGTATACTCCAATTTCCTATGATATATGCATTTATGGTTATCGATACCCAGAGGAACGTATATTCTGTGGTAGTCATGGCATGTAGAGGAATGCATATTCCACATTGGTCATAACATCTAGAGGAATGTATATTTTGTGGAGATTATGGCACACAGAGTCCATATTAGCTGTAGTTTGTGAGTACTCATTGTATTGACCCACGGAGTTTGTGGTGGTCATTGGCTTCAGAAACGTATTTTCTAGTGGTCAATAGCGTGTGTGATAACTATATATTCCGGTGGTTGATTATGATAACTATTTAGATGATTGAGATGGGTTTTAACTGTAGTAGCATTATAAAGCCCTGTTTCAAGTAACTAATAAAATTGGGGGATTATGTTGCAACTAACTAAAACTGGAGTGGAAACCTAATTCCTTTCTCTTTTCTTTTCCGTTACAATTCACGTTCTAATTCATAATTTCACAGAGAGAGAAGAAGAGAAAAGGGGAGAAGTCACCTCTTGACAAAACTCACTAGATCCGAAAGGAGACGAAGGCCAAGAAGAAAATCAATAGTAGATTCAGATTGCTCATCTCACTCATGTCATTTTGACGTAAATATTTCCCACAAACTCTTCGAGTAGTTCATACAAAAAATCTCTCAAATTCATCCAAAAGTTGGTTGATTTGATGAATTGATATGTACGTCAATATTATAAACCTATATCTCCGCTAATTTTGGTTATGGGTTCGCATTTGGGTGACGTTTTATAGAAGAACTTGTTTTCCCGAGATTTCTGGAGAAAATAATTAAGTCTCGTATAAGGTATGTTGCGGAATTTGATTTCTATGCTATTGAATTAATGGAGTAAATATTAGTTTTGAGGTT
>MKEJ01043674.1:0-10640 GCA_001753735.1 Embelia ribes | reverse complement strand
GTTACTTTTTTTTTCTAAGTATTGCTACACCTATTTGGTATTTCAATGATATCTCTCAAATCAGAGCTCATATGAGGGCCCATATATATCATAGAAAAGATATTTCATTTATCTATGATTTCTATGCTTTGAGAAAAAATTAATTTGAAGTAACAAAGAATTGAAAGTTAGCATGAAATGTTCAAGAAAACGTACTAGTAGATGCCATGACAATTGTCCAGTATTTTGGCCATATCTTACAAACCGTAACTCCGATTGAGATCTACAATATATTGTTAGAAATATATTTTAATCATTTATAACTTTTGGGTTTTGACAAAATACCAATTAATGGAATAGAGTTGTCAAAATAGGGCCCGAAAGGTGGGAGATAGATTTTCCAGATTTCGGGAGCCATGTGTTGACTTGTCAAATGTGTCAATCTAAGGAAATGACCTTATTAACCCTTATAGGTCCGGCCATAAGCTTCATACTTAGCCATTTTCTTGCTCATTTGCTAGCTTTAGGTTTGTGAAAGAGTTGAAAGAGAAGAACCAACCTTCAACCTTGCGGGTGGGGTATGATCTAGCTCGGGTGGGTGTCCACCCAAACAAACTACATCTTCTCAATTCTTGGAGTGAGATTTCTCTTTTGAGGTAGGTCTCGACTTCTTGTTTGTTCGTTTAAAATTTCTCCATTTTGCTTGACATCATGTATGCCGGAATAAAGTTGATTTTATTCTTCCTTGTATTCAGTAGATTCTTTTATTGTAATGGCGTATATTCATTCTCGTTCATTCACTAGATTATTTTAGGTGATTTATGCTTTGGGTTGTTTGGGCCTTAATCATCATCTCGGGTTGTATTCCAACTTGAAACCATTTACACTTTCTCATCCTATTGCGAGGGCTATGCGATGACATAAGTTTCATAATTTTCTACCACCGGTTACAATTTCTCAATTTTTGGTTCAGGTAGGCTCGAAAAAAAAAAGTTCCCAAACTCTTTCTTTCATGTTGTATACCAATATTGTATGTAGAAGTGCATAGAACCAAGGTGTATAGCTACTTTAACCCGAGGGCATAAGAACAGGGAATTTGGCATTGTTGTGTGTAAGGGCTCGGAGCGACTTCGAGTGACTTCTAGACTACTTCTAGGTACGCGTTGGCTACGAAATAACATTATATACTTGAGTTTATGTGTGTACCATTATGTGTAATTTTGTATTACTTACATGTTTTAAGTTAATATTGTTAATGTAAATTTCTTTTTAATTGTTATTAATAAGTAGTATTGAAGCATGTATGGATATGGAAATTCATTATTATTGACATGAGAATGAGTTTTTGTTAAAGTGTATAATGCATATTTTGTTTTTGAAAAAAATGCAAGAATGTTACATGTTGGAAAATTGGAAATGATTTGAAAGTGATGATGAAAATGATTTCGAAGTAAAGATGATAAGTGTTGATTTCAAGATAATGCATCAAGTTGCATACATGGAATTGAGTACTTTTACTTTCTTTTCAGGATATGTATCAAACCTTTCAACAAATGTTAACTTAAAGAGAGGGCTTGGCGCCCTACCATAAAAGTCTAGAAACCTGATCAAAAATTTTTTACTATAATTGCATCGTTGCTTATTATGGATTAGAGTATTATTTTCTATAATTGCATAGTTGCTTATTATGGATTATAGAAGGGGGTTATAAGAAAGGTACCTATGTTTTGAAATAAATGAATTGGATACTAGTCCTAACTTTAGTAGTTTTGAGTCGTTATTGAGTCGGATTGAGTCGAGTTGCATTGCATTGCATCTTATATTCATGATGTACACTGACACTTTATGGTACCGTATAATATCTCCTATATCATGATATTTAGTAGAATGACTCGTATGCAATTTTTTTCCATATATTTGTATCAATCTGTTTTGTTGGTACTGGGATGACGGATAGGCATGCTTATTGTGTTTTCTTTTGTTGTTATGTTGGCCACTCTCATGATGTATTATTTTGACCTTGTAATAAAAGTCGAATAAGAGAACCTATGTTGTATTACATTCGGTAATGTAATATGTAGACACCTTTACTTTTACTTTCATTCATGCTTGTAGCTTGTTTATTGTATTATGTAAACAAGGAGTTTACTAATATTATCATACCCGTATGCGATCGGGCTATTATGTATTTATATTTTTGCTTAGTGTACTCTGATAGATTGTTGTAGAACAAGAGAGAGTTTATGTGATAGCGTTGTTTTCCTTTCCTTTTCTTTCTTTAAAAACTATATATTTTTCTTTTTATTTTCTTTAAAAAGAGAAAACATTCACCCTTTGGGTTTCTCGAAATTCGGAACGTGATATTTAATACTTTAGTTTATAATCTGACTATAGACTTTTGTGTAATATTAAGTATTGAAATGATTATGCAAGTACTAGGATGTGAATGTACTAGTATTTTCATTATACAACTGGGTTGTGAATGTACTTGTGTGTATGCAATATTATGTTTTGGTTAATGGCAATTTTGATAACTATGTTTTGGTGTAATTTTTTTGCCCTGTTATTGGCTTTATCTTTGTCAATGAAGTTAAATGCCATTATAATTTAATGGCTTTGTTAATGCAGTTGTTTTATTTTGTTTTTGTTATGTTTTGTTTATATTTTAGACATTGTGTGAATGCCTATATGATTGGTTTTATCTGGTATTTGGCATTATGTGTAAATGGCTATGACTGCAGGGCTATTTGAATGGCTTTGTTAATGCAATTGTTTTGTTTTGCTTCAGTTTTAGGCATTATGTGAATGCCTATATGATTGATAGTATCTGGAATTTGCCATTGTATGAATATCTGTGTGATTGGTAGTATATGCTATATTAATATCCATGGCTCTCTGAATGGTTATCCACAATGCTATTTGCCAATAGCTATTTGAATTGCAAATCTGACTGGCTAGTTTAATGGCCTTTATGAAATTCTAGATTAAAGGCAAAGGCAATCTAAACTACATTATTAGCATTGTCTTTTGCGTATGCATGCAAATCACAACACATTTATCAAATATTTCATTACATTTACAAATACTTCATTACATTACTCAAATACTTGATTACATTAATCAAAAACTTCATTACAACACAAATTTTATCGCATTACTCAAATACAAATCCTTAACCCATACTCCCCTAAACACGAATACAACAACCTAAACACAACCTATTTTAGAAGCATCAAAGCCTTACCCTCATTTCCAATTTCTTCCTCATTGTTATTACTAAACCACAATCTAAAAATAATACAATTATGAGTCAAAATACATATGCATAACCAAATATATAGCTTTCTCATTTTTGCACTAATCTTTAACCTTTGTATTTCAATTTTATCCTCAGCATTATTAACTCTTTTATGTAGCCTAAAAATCACTATCCTAGCACGATTTCACATAGGCAAATCAATCGACTTGAAGTACCTGCATGTAGTAGATTCATATGTCATGAATCGTCTACCAACATTAGTATTGGTCCATGTTGTGTGCTTGATTACAATTTGTCTACAAAAGCATTGCTCTATTAGAAAGAAAGAAAGATAGATAGATAGAGTGAGAGGGAGAGAGGTGGCGAAGATGGTGAGAGAGATTAGTTAGAATTGTTGTGTGATTGCATAATTTCAGAGAAATGTGTGCAAAAGTTAGGATTTCGCCATTTAGGGGGCTAGGGTTTCCTATAATAGGTGGGAGGGAAAAAATGTTGAGGGAAAAAGGGGGTAAATATTAAAAATTACTCAAATATCCTTGCCACATGTCAAACGACAAGTCAAGGGTTGGATGCTATGGCACGTGGACGGCCCACTGACAGTTACCATCCATATTTTTGATAGAAAACATTCAAAGTGTATTGATTAAAAAATTAAATCACAGGTTAATGGTAAAAAAATAAATTGATGTATTAGGCCCATCCTATTAAAAAAATTGGCATACTCTCTTCCTCTTTTGCCAACAATATTGTAAATTATTAACCAAGGCTAGCGATAGGGAGAGAATTGTTTTTAAAGATTTGGACTAGCATTTAGACAACTTTTATTTCAAATGACAAAATTACCGTCGTAACTAGTAATGAACAAGACAATTTTCAAAAAAGTAAATCATCCAAGTACTATATCATACAAGTACAACTAGTATTAAACTACTTTATTTTAAAAAAAAAAATGTATAAAATAAGTAGTGAACAAGACAAACTGCACGCTATATCAAAATAGTTCTTCGTCAGAAGATGAAAATTACACATTCCTTTTTTGCCCAAAATACTGTAAATTATTAATTAACATTCAGGATAGGGAGAGAATATATATATATATATATTTCAGGAGTTGGTGCTGGTCTGATATTGCTGTGTACCGGGCATGAATGAACTAAAGGGACTAGGGCTACTGGGGATAATACTTTGTTGGTGCACCATAGTGTTTGATGGACCCTCAAGCCCTTGATCATATAGAATGCCCTTGAACAAATGCCCTCCGACGTTAATAGCCGTTTGATATGCATATTGATCATCGAGTGCGTTGTCGTTTGAACTCACTCGAACACACCGGAACGTTGCCGGAATATGCAATTCAGCCGGAAAATTTGTATTGCCTGAAAAAAGTTAGAAATAATATAAGAGCATTCCCAACTGCCTTTCTCAAAACCCCTTTTATATAGATTATTTTATTCCTCCCATTATTCAAAACAAGTTATAGAACACATACAACAATATTTCGTAGCTAACATACATATAATATGTATATGTATATCCGCCAGAAGGAGAAACCCACACTAATGAGGGAAGAGAATTATAAACATTAAAATTTTATTTAGAGAAATGGATTTAATATGTTTCTTGTCTCCGAAATTATTGATGCAACTCTTTCTCATGAGGGAAATAAATTTCTGAAAACAAAAAACTATTGGATATATATAATTTCTAGAAATAGAAATTAAATGAGCCTTTAAAAAGATTGGTGGAAATTCTCTTTAGTATTTGAGATTGTTTCTTGTCTTATTAATTTGTGGTTGCTGTATCGGAATTTTCAGTATTGTCGGATGATGTTCCGCTGGTAGTATCACGGCAGCTGTTGCAGACTTTTGCGCAGGAACTGGGGAGGTTGGAGCCAGATGCCCAGAAGGAGATTGGGCATTATATACTCAACCAGATTCAGCCTCGAGTTGTCTCGTTTGAGGAACAGGTCCGTGTTTCTCACATTTTATATCTAATAATTATAAGTGTTTTGGGGGTGCATATAATTATGTTATTGGCAATGAATAGGTTTAAGAGTTGCTATTGAAGAGAATTAGTGGCCTAGCACATGCGATGCGTGCCTGATTTATTTATAGGGTAAAGCTCGTTTTGCCCACTATTCTTTGGGGCTCGTTTCAATTTCCCCCCTATATTTTTTTTTTTCAATTTGCCACCTATCGTTTTAATCTCGTTTTGATTTGCCCCATATCTTTTCAATTTACCTCTTCATATTCTCTTTCCAATTTACCCCTTTGTTTTTTGCTCTTTTAAATTTACTTGTATGATCACAAATTTTTCCTATAATAATATTATAAGCGAATGAATAGCCAGTCTAATTTCTCGAAAGTGCTTTGACGGGGAAATGGGTCATTTACATGTCATATATCCCTTTTAATACATCTTTAAATATACTAGTCAATTTATTTCTATAATTAAACATTTATGATAAGTTAAGAAAATGCGTTAAATAGTTCATTTGTCCCTTACTAATCCACTTATACACCAATTTTCTTTGAGAACTTACAAGCTATTGTTTCAATAAGATATCTATAATTAGAGTTAAATTTTTTAATGATAGGGGTAATTGAAACGGGACAAAAAGGATATGGGTAAATTGGAAAGAGACTAAAAGCATATGGAGTAAATTAAAAGATCGGGGGCAAATTGGAACAAGATTAAAACGATTATGTGGTCTGGATTGGTTTAATATTTGGTTTTTTGCATAGTTTCTTCTGCAACTTTTCCTGATATGTGGCCATGATGGTTTTAGTTGTTTTTTAGGTTAAGTTTTCACTTGGAAGACTAGCCACCTTCCCCCTCTTTTTTTCCTCTATCCTCTTCTCTTTCCTTTCTTTCATATACCCAGCAGAAGAAAAAGAAAGCACACACAGTAGGACCCTTCCTCTTGCTAGGTTCGGTTGTGGATACACATAATTTTATACACTTGGATTTAATAACTTTCTTTTCCTTTCTTTATTTCATGGCAATTTCAGTGGATGAATTCATTTTTACCTTGGATTTTACGTGATGGTAACTTATCTTTATATATGTAGATTTCAGTAGCTATGGAGCAGTGTATACATGATTCTCGTGCCATTTCTTTCTGGTGAAAATATATCCACTGAAATTGCAAACAGAGTTAATTTCCCCGCATTATCTCACTATAGGTTTTGATCATCAGAGAAAAGCTTGCTGATTTATACGAATCTGAGGAGCTATGGTCAAAAGCGGCTCAAATGCTCAGTGGCATTGACCTAGACTCTTCCATGAGGTGAGTAAGCCAGATGTTTTTACTTGGATAAAGACTCATTGTACTTATAATTTTTACTTAATGTATAATTCACTTGTGTGTTTTCTTTTTCAGAGTGATTGACGATACTTTCAGGTTGTCAAAATGTGTGAAGATTGCTAGCTTATACCTTGAGGTACTTTTGCCTCAGGATCATCATCATCATCTATCATTCAAAGCCTTAAAATCCCAAAAAATTGGGGTCGACTAAATGGAACAATAATAAGATGTTGCGTTGGGTCATCAACGTAATTTGTAAACGCCACCTATTTCTATCCAAGGCAACTTGTTCATCCATTTCTGTCATGCACATATCCTTCTCTATCACTTTCATCCACGTAATTAAAGATCTACCTTTATCTCTCCTCATTGTTCCTACATCAAGACTCTCACACTTTCTAACCGGTGCATTGATAGATCTCCTTACATGCTCAAACTATCTTAAACGACTCTCTCACGTCTTATTCCAAATTGGAGCCACTTCTGACCTTGCTTGGATCTCTTTCATTCTTAATTTTACCTTTCCTAGTCTTCCCGCACATCTATATCAATGCACATATTTGCTACACTCATTTTATATTCATCTTGTTTTCTAGTAGCCCAACACTCAATTCCATGCAATAAAGCTAGTCTTACTACTATCTTATAAAACCTTCCTTTTAATCGTAGAGCCATATTGCGATCACATAAAATCCCGGATGCACTTCTTCACTTCATACATCTTGCCTAGGTTCTATGATTGACATCTCTTTCTATCCCACCATTTCATAATGACGTTTTTACCTTGTGATGTGGGTTTACTCCTCCTTAATGCCTGGACTTTGTTTTCATGTATGTATATGGAATCTAAAATTTCTGTCTTGTAAATATGATGAAGTGTGCTTTAAGTACCGGAAGAATTTTCTCGCATATCTTGCAACTATTTCAATTTTATCCTCTATCAAAATTACACGTGCCAATTGGATTGATACAAAAGAACAGTTGAGATATGTATTGGATTTGCAGATCTTTTTAATCTAGTTAGTGGGTGCTGCTGACATTGTTTAGTGAATGGATCCTTATTTTTATATTATCAATGTTGTCTTTGTGCCAAATTTAATTTCAGGAATGAAAATGTCGGAAGATTATTGGTACTCATCTGGGTTTTGTTTGGCAGGATGATGATGCTGTAAATGCTGAAGCTTTTATTAATAAAGCTTCATTTTTAGTCAGCAATAGTCAGGATGAAGCATTAAATTGGACATACAAGGTTGGCTTTGAGATTATATCTTCTTTTAACGATTTTGTGAAGCACGGAGAGGCTATTACTGAATGTTTTCTTCTATCACTTGATAGGTTTGTTATGCAAGGATTTTGGATTTAAAGAGGAAGTTCTTGGAAGCTGCACTCCGCTATTATGACATTTCTCAAATTCAACAGCGGCAAATTGGAGATGAGTATGTTGCATTATGAAAAATGATACTGATATGTAGCATTTTGTGAAAAATGTTCTGAAACTTATTGAAATTTTAGCTTGCACTGTGGTTTCTGGTTAGTGTTTGACCATGTTTATGTTTTTCAGAACCAAAATTTCCTCTATCAGCCAAACTCTAGGGATCCTTTGGTGCAAAAAGATCTTTTAATACCCAATTAGGTTATTAAGTTGTGATAATATTCTTGTGGGACAACTGGACAAGGCTTCTCTATGTATGTGTATGTGGGATTTTTTTACATACTACTGCACAGACATTGGCAACTAGTAGAGAGAGGATCAATTTTGCTTTGAAAATATCAAAATAACTAGTCTATTACAAGTTGGCAATGCTAAGTTGGTATGTAGCAAAATGCTACTTACACATGCGGAAAGAAACCTCATCCATTCTTATATTCTTACCACTTTAAAAACTCCTGCTCAGTGTGTATGGCTTTCATTTAATATCTGCGCTTCTTTCTGATCTGCATTGAGATTCACTTGATAGGTCCTTTTCCTTCTGATATTTAATAGAGTTATAAATGAAGAAGCTTTGGAGCAAGCCCTGTCTGCTGCAATCATGTGTACAATTTTGGCTGCTGCTGGCCCACGACGTTCCCGCGTTCTTGCAACTTTATACAAAGTAATTATCCTAAACTGATCTGTTTTACCCTCTTTTGGGTGCTACATTTCACCTAAGTTTTCATGCACATGTGACTTCCATTCGTATTGGTACCTTTGCCTTTTTCCTTATTTGTCTTGATGATATTCAGGAAATGCAGATTTCATGCATCATTTGGACACTTTTTATTTAATACTATTGGCTCTAGGGATTCTCCCCACCCATTGGGACAATGCAATGTAATCCTTCAAACGAAGAATTGCAATGTAATCCTTCAAACAAGGAATTGAAACTATAATGTGAATTTGAGTACGAATATTCTCTAAATTGTAATTAAATATTAGTTTTGCTTTGTTTTGTACTTTTATTAGATTTTTAAATTGTCTGTATTTTTCCAATGATTGCTCTGATTAGTGATTGTTAAGAAACGGAATCGCTTTCACTTTTGGTAAAACTGATAGTCTTGCATTTTTGCTAAATAGTGAGAAATTTTCATGGTTGCTGACTGGTTTAATGCCATCCACTAAGTCTTTTTTCGTTACATCTTATAATCTCATTTGATTTTCTCCACATGATGAACATTAAGCACTTATCTTCTTTGAGAAGAATCTGCTCTACATAATTTTGTTGTTTGGACTTCCACAACACTGAGGAGAAGATTTTTAAATATGATGGATCTTTGGTAAGCTGGAATATCATGAGCAAACATTAAGTCTATTCTTAGCTTTATGCCATGCCTTATAAAGTTTGATGTAAATGTACTGTAGCTTGAAATTTTGTGGAAGAAAAGAAGTATGGTGTATGATTGTAAGTTATGGATGCGTCTTTATTGGCACGATGAAATAATGTTCTTTTGAAGTACAGGATCATTAGTAAAATGTCTTTCTTGCTCTTGTAAGCTTGAACGACCTGTGCTCGTCTGTCTAGCATCTGTTGATTTGGCGTCCCAAATAATGAGGGCTGACTAGTTACCACAACTAAAATATGGTGTTTGATTGCAGGATGAAAGGTGCTCTAAGTTGAAAATTTATCCAATCTTGCAGAAGGTACTCTCTCTCTCTCTCTCACGCTCACGCACGCTCGCGTTCACGTACATACACAGACACACACGCACTCACATGTGCTCAAGTGCAGAGAATATGTGCAAATTGTCTGTGTATATACCTATTTAGACTTTTCCAACTTAGATTAACAGTTATCTGATGGCTTGTTTTAGGTATATCTGGAGAGAATTCTGAGGAAACCAGAGATTGACGCATTTGCTGAAGAATTAAAACCACATCAGGTATATACAGTTCTCTCTCATGTTCACGCTATTGGAAACATTTCCAAAAAATAATTAAAGACAAGTATAACCTTCAGTTCAAACCTTCTCTCCTTTTAACAGAAAGCTCTTCTGCCTGATAATTTCACTGTTCTGGATCGTGCCATGATTGAACATAATCTTTTGAGTGCGAGCAAACTTTACACAAATATAAGGTTGGTAATATGATTATGTTGGTTTTTTACGCTCTTTGAGCACTTAACTTCGGTGTAATGTTGTATCTGTTCCAGTTTTGATGAGTTAGGCACATTACTGGGAATAGCTCCAAATAAGGTATCTTTTCTTTTTCTCTGATATGCTCCCATCAGTTCCTCTTTCCGCTTTCAAATTGTCTTGCTGAATACTATAAGCTAGTTCAGGTTGCCATGTGTGATTCTTTGTGTCTGGATATAAACAATTGCCTTTGAATTAAGTACTAACCATTAGATAACTTTTTATCTTAAGCATGTATTATCTTAATCATGGGCTTAGCTTCTGGCTCGTTCAACCATAATTGTTGGATCACATGGTGGACCAACCATCAATTTAGTTGTTGATTGATTTCAATTTCGATGCTTACTCTTCCGTAATGAACTAAATGTTGAAAACATACTCTAGTGCCTCACGAACCTTTGTCATACGAGTAAAGTTTCTATCCATCGCCGGTGTACGAATTGCTCCACATGCAGTGTGTCGATGCATGACACATAGGCATATTTG
>MKEJ01043673.1:0-11908 GCA_001753735.1 Embelia ribes | reverse complement strand
CCGTAATTGAATGTAAATATTCTGCAACATTCTGTACTTTCTTATTATAAATAGAGGTGGAGACAACCTTATTAGGTGTGCTCACAATTATTCACATATATTCTCTCTCTCTATTTACATTTATGTTTGCTTAGTTGTCAACAGTTGTAATCTTTTAATTTTAGCAAATGAGCTATCAAGCAATATTCTAGGCCCTAGAAAAACGTGGCAATGGCCAATATAAGCAAGTTTGGTGTATCATTTTTTATATATATGAATGAATATTAAGTTGTTTTTGTGCCTTTAATCCTCTCTCTTATCTAGCAATTTAGTAGTAAATTGTTAGTGGCGAGTTGAACCCTGATTCTAATCACTCCCCTTCTCATCTTTCCGAAGTGTGGCGAATCACCCTAGCAGAATAAGTTTGTGGCGCCCTTCGGCTTATCAAGCTTGTTTTGTTAGAACCCCAACCCGACTCGTTTGTGGCGCCTTCGGCTTATCAAACGTGAAGAGTTGGTTTCTTTTTGCGAGAATACAAAAGTCGACTTTTCGACATCTTAGCATCCCGGGCATATCAAAATGTCTGCTTATCGGTCTAATGGTGCTTGGACACTTGTTGAACTTCCCAAAGGTAAAACCTCTGTTGGTTGTCGGTGGGTATACATAGTGAAACTTCATTCTGATGGAAAGATTGAACGACTTAAGGCTCGCCTAGTTCCCAAGCGATATACGCAAGTCTATGGCATGGATTACATGGAAACGTTTTTCCCAGTCGCTAAACTTACATCGGTTTGGCTGATTATCTCTTTGGCAGCTTCTTATTCATGGTTGTTGCATCAGCTTGATATAAAAAATGTCTTTTTTCATGGAGATTTACACGAAGAAGTTTACATGGAACAACCACCTGGGTTTGTTGCTCAGGGGGAGTACAGTTTGGTTTATCGTTTAAAGGTGTTATATGGCTTGAAACAGTCTCCACGTGCATGGTTTGGAAGGTTTAGCGAGGTTGTTATGCAGTTTGGCTTACGAAGATACGGACTCAACCATTCTGTCTTCTATCAACACACCCCGGCAGGTAGAATTATACTATTGGTATATGTGGATGATATTGTTATTACTGGCGATGATCTAGTTGGTATTGAAAACTTTAAAACATTCTTGCAACGTCAATTCTACATGAAAGATCTTGGTCCCCTAAAATATTTCCTAAGTATTGAAATTGCTCAATCACATTTAGGAATTTTTTTATCACAAAGGAAATATGTTTTAGATCTATTGTCCGAGACAGAGATGTTAGACACCAAACCCCTTGATTCTCCTACGAATCCTAACACTAAGCTTTTTCCTGAACATGGAGAATTGTCAGATGATCCAGAAAGATATCGAAGATTAGTTGGGAAGTTGAATTATTTAAGTCACGAGACCAGGTATTTCATTTGCTACTAGTGTTGTTAGCTAGTTCATGTCCTTTCCTAGGACAAGTCATTAGGATGCAGTCATCCGAATATTACGATACTTCAAAGGAGCAACAGCGGAAGGATTATTGTACAAGAATCATATTCATACTCATGTTCAATGGGTTGGTTGTCCATTTGATCGAAGGTCGACTACAGGATACTGTGTATTTGTTGGTGCAAATCTTGTCTCGTGGAAAAGTAAGAAGACAAATGTTGTGACAAGGTCTAGTGCTGAATCTGAGTATAAAGCAATGGCTCATACTTCATGCGAGTTGATATGGTTAAAGCATATTTTGGAGGAACTTGGTTTTCAGTAGTGTAGGTTGATGGATTTAATGTGTGATAATCAAGCAACAATTCATATTGCCTCAAATCCAACATTTCATGAGAGAACCAAGCATATTGAGGTTGGTTGCCATTTCGTTCATAAAAAGATTTTGGAAAATATGATTACGACGAAACATGTGAAGTCAAAAGACCAACTAGCAGATTTATTCACTAAGGCGTTGGGTGGATCTCCGTGTTAAGTTTATTTATAACAAGTTTGGAACATATGATGTATATGCTCCAGCTTGAGGGGGAGTGTTGGAGAATATTACATATTTATGTTAGGAGATATTATATTTATGTTAGGAGATATTTAGAATATGGCATTTATGTAATTACATTATTTGGGGAATCTTCTAGATTTCCCACATGTATTGTTCCTATATAAATAGAGGTCGAGGTAGACCAATTGGTATGCACTCATTTTTTCTCCCAAGATAATATTTTCTATCTTCTATTATTTCGCCATTAACAAGATACAATGATGTAAGCAGATGCAAATTTTTCATTAATAATAACATCAACATTCAAATAATACGACCAATATCCAAATAATCACTTTTTCTTTCTCTTCAGATTGGCTTGACAAGGCAGGAAAAGGAATCTTTAGGCAAAACAGTGATGGTATGAGGAGATTTAATAGAATACAGGTACTCAGCAATGATCATGGTACCCATTGATAAAGGGTTTGCGGAGCAAAAATGGTTCAGTTTCAAGTTTAGTCTGTTTATGGCAACAAAAAATAATGTCAAGTGCGTGCAAGCTTAGATTCACTGGTCATGCATGTAACTTTGTACAAATTTCTCCAGAAGTATATATTAAACTACTGTATAGAAAACTAGCCTATGTGAACAGGAGAAAAGATTATATTACCAACTAATAAGAAGAGAGAGAAGACATTTACCTTCCTATTCCAGTTCCACAAAGATTGAACTGTGATGCATTGACCCCGCGCCCATTTTTTGCTACTTCGCCAAAGTCCCATCCTTCACCATATCTACAAAGAACAAGATAGTTTGCATAAAGAAATAAGAGTACAAAAATGATCAAAGTTTAATACTAAAATAAAAGAAGTGTCTGGCCACATTACTGAGATTTCAGGACTTACATGTAGATACAGGAACCATCTACTCCATATGTATCCCTTGTTAGACCGTTGAGCAAGCTCTTTGCCTTAACCTGCTCTTTTGAGAAAAATACACATCAGAACCAAATGAAGGACATATCTGAAGCCATCATAGAAGTGGAAATTAAAAAGTACAATTTATTTCGGAATTTGTTAACCCCATTTACCATTTGTTACCCCAATAAATCTCATTAATAAAGAATTCAAAACATCTAAGCATTTGTTTACATCTCCCCACCCATGTTATGAACTCATATATATGAAAGTATGCACATTGCTGAGGTTATTAATCAAACTATAAAGGTAAATTCAGTTGGGACCAAAAGCATCTGAAAAACCAATCTCTCCAAGATATCTAAGTAATAATATAAATCTTACTTCGCACCAAAAAGGGACCCAAAAGAGATCACTTCAAGGAGGATGTTTACATATGTATAAACATTTATCAATGCTTTAATGTATAAGCCTTGGCAGAAAGAATGTTAAGTTTCATACCATGGTACTTTTCATTAAGTGACCCATAAGATCGAATCGGAACCCATCAACCTACAAGATCACCATGAATTTAAACAAAATCAAATTACAGAGCCATAATAAACTTTTCAAGATACCATATTGGCTTCACATGTCCAACTGGAAAAGAAGATGGCTGTCATGAACTACTGCGAACACGGGTTAATCTTCTAGTAAGAAAACTCCTATCATGCATAAACACAAATGGAGAGAAGAAAGATCATCACTTTTAATCCACCACCAGCCCTAACAAGCCATGTTTTAGATGGCAAAGGTGTTCATGACTATATCTATATGCCACTAGACGACTGCAATCCATGTCTAGGGAAAACAAAATAGGTGCATCTGAATGGGGACAAGAGACTATTTTTTTTATTTTATTTTTTGCATATCAGAAACTACTAAAAAAACTGTTAGAAGTAGGCCGACTTATATTCTTTAACAACAGCTATGGGTTACGTATAGGTTGACACCATCAAGTTAGATAAAAATGTGACT
Organism: Embelia ribes; assembly: GCA_001753735.1. NCBI lineage: Eukaryota > Viridiplantae > Streptophyta > Magnoliopsida > Ericales > Primulaceae > Embelia > Embelia ribes. The sequence goes on along the minus strand of MKEJ01043673.1, from coordinate 8,008 downwards.
CAGATTCCACGAAGAAAAGTGTTACGAACTCGATCTCAATCTTGAGACATAGCTTTCGAAGGCCTTAACCGAATCCTAAGTATAACATGCATATGGAGAGGTGTGAAGCTGGGGACTCAAACTTGGAGAATGAGAATGAAACTCTTGGTTCTTTGCTTCTCCTTTAAAAGCATAAACTTTGGTCGTCTTGCACTGTGAGCAAGAATAGCCCGTTGCGCACGTGGCGGGGAAATCGAGTTGTAACATCCTTGGTATCAGAGAAAGGATGTGATCATTGGCATGAAAAATTATGGCAACAAATAAGGAACGCATGGAGGCTCCGGAACAATGTGTAACTCATCTAACCGAGGGACAGAGCGAGCAAGCTCAAGTGTTACAAGCTTTGCCCGAAGCAGTGCAACGAATTGAGGTGAGGATGAGTTGCACTCACAAAATAAAGAAAAAGGCAGCATCAAAAACCATTAAAAATGAGACAGAAGAAGTAGATCGTATCTTGATTGCTTCGCATTCTTACTCGTCTTCACATTCGGAAATGGAGAATTCCGATGAAGAATTGTCGGACTCTTCGAACCGAAGCGAGAATGGAAATGGCAGGAAAAAGTACTTCAAACCCGTAAAGATGGAGTTCCCTCGTTTTGAAGGAGTCGATCCCAATAGTTGGCTTGAACAAGCACGGTAATACTTCTCGACTCAATCGGTGCAAGGGAAGAAAGAGGTAGAAATTGCTTCTTTTAATCTCATAGGGGAAGCAAATGCGTGGTGGAGATGGTTCAAAAAGCATAGTAAAAAAGAGGGGAAAACGATTACATGGAAAAGATTCGAAAAAGTTGTTATGACAAGGTTTGGACCGACCAACTTCGAAGAATTTGACGAGGCCCTACACAAAATACGACAAACTGGCACGTTCTGAGAATATCTTAAGGAGTTCGAAAGGTTGTCAGATAAGGTTACGGGATGATCTCAAAAGACCCTAAAAGGGGCATTCTTGAGTGGGTTGAAAGAGGAAATTTCTTCCGAGATAAAGATATTTTCTCAAGATCTTTGCCCGATGTTATCAGTTTGGCTCGACACAAGTAGAGAGGAGAAGGAAGTCTAAGTCTAATATCTTAAACCGGGGCATCACCAAAGTTACTAGCACTAGTACGGTTACTGAGAATAAAGGTGACGATTCCCCATCTTCATTCAAGAAACTCACATGGGAAGAAATGCAAAAAGGGCGAACCCAAGGCTTATGTTTTAATTGTGACAAAAAATTTACGCCGGGGCATCGTTGTAAAGCGAGGACGTTACCTCAAGCATTTGTCATTGAATACTACGATGAAATCGAAGAGGCGGAATTGAAGGGAATTGAAGAAGAGCAAACTAAAGAGGAAACAGAGAATCTTATAATATCCATTCATGCCTTGGTAGGAGGTTCGGGGGTTAAGACTATGTGTGTCAAGGCGGATATAGGGAATATGCAAGCTATGACATTGATTGACAGTGAGTCAAGCCACAATTTTGTTAATCGTAAGTTTGCTCCAACTTTGGGCCTACCGGTTATGCCAACTGAACCTTTTTCGGTTCGTATTGCTAGTGGGGAGAAAATTGTTTGCATAGAAAAATACGTGGTTGTGCCAATCAAAATCCAAGGATACGAGTTTGTCACGACCTTATTTTCGTTACCACTGAGTGGGTTGGACCTAGTTCTGGGAATTCAATAGCTCGCAAGTTTAGGACCGGTTGTATCCGATTGGAAAAAAATGACAATAGAATTCGTAAAAGGAGAACAAACTTATCATCTAACTGCTCAGCCTATGGGAGAATTAGCGGCTATCGAGGTAAGTTCATTTTTGCATGAGTTACGTAAAGGTGGTGAAGCATTCTGCCTTTATTCGGCTGAGGTTATATGTCATAGAACAAAGGATACTGAGATCCTATCCATGGACTTGCAGGAAGTCATAAATGACTTTCAACGAGTTACGGTGGAACCCAAAATATTGTTCCCTGAGACACTACCTCTGGACTAGAAGAAAGTTCTAAATGACTTTCAACAAGTTATGGTGGAACCCAATAAATTACAGCCTAGGCACGAGTTCAATCATTGCATTATGCTCAAGAACGAAAACAAACTCGTTAATGTTGCACCTTATTGTTATGCACATTTTCAAAAAAATGAAATCGAACGGCAAGTAGAAGAAATGTTACGAATGGAACTCATCCGGCCAAGTTTGAGTCCTTTTTCGTCATCCGTTTTATTAGTAAAAAAGAAAGATGGGACATGGAGATTTTGTACCGACTATCGAGCCTTGAATGGTGTCTCTGAAAGACCGTTTCCCAATACCCACCATTGAAGACATGCTTGACGAGCTTTTTTAATCGAAATACTTCACTAAACTCGATCTTCATTCGGGATATCATCAAATCCAGCTTCATCCAGACGACATACACAAAACTGCATTACAAACTCACCATGGGCATTTTGAGTATTTGGTAATGCCGTTTGGTCTTTGCAATGCACCATCAACGTTTCAAGCGGCAATGAATCAAATTTTTAAGGCTCGTCTACGGAAATGTATACTCGTATTCTTCGATGACATTCTCATTTATAGTGAGAATTGGGCGGAACACTTGAAACATATTCGCTTCGTGTTAGAAATATTAGCCTAGCATAGTTTTTATATCAAATTATCGAAGTATTCCTTTGGGCAAGATAGGGTCGAATATTTGGAAGGGGTACATACCGACGTTAAAAAAATAACAGATATGTTGTCATGGCCAAGTCTGAAGAACACAACCAAGTTGAGGGGTTTTCTTGGATTAACTGGGTATTACCAAAAGTTTGTAAAGCACTACGGGATTCTTGCTAAACCCTAGACACAGTTGTTAAAAAAGGGACAGTTCAAATGGAGTGTTGAGGCAGAAGAAGCTTTTCAAGCACTTAAAATTACTATGACCACCATACCGGTCTTAGCGCTTCCAAACTTTGAAGAAGATTTTCTTATCGAGACCGATGCATTAGGAAAGGGGATGAAGGCTGTTTTAACGCAACAAAACCGGCCAATTTCCTTTATGAGCAAAGCCATAAGTCCAACAAAGAGAGGATGGTCGATTTACGAGAAAGAAATGCTCGCCATCTTGAAGGCAGTTCGATTGTGGAGACTGTACTTGTTAGGCCGTAAATTCAAAATATACACGGACCAAAAAACCTAAGGTACTTATTAGAGCAAAGAATTACAATGCCGAAGCAACAAAAATGGAAAGCTAAATTATTGGGATTTTCTTACGAAATTGTTTATCGACCTGGAAGAGAAAACAATGCCACCGATGCATTATCCCGCTTGCCAAGGGGGTAAGACGAGGGGGTTTCGTATGCTGTATTGATTCCCGAATGGGAAATTTGGGATCAAATAATAGAGCTTACGAAACCAGATCCAAAAATGAAGAAGTTGGAGTCCGAACTAGACTCGGGAGGGCACACTGGAGCAGACCAGAAATTGTTGGCCTCTGGAGAGCTTAGTCTGGATAACCAAAAAAATCTGGTCAAAGGAAAAGTTAAGCCCTTGAAAAAAATTAGTAAAAGAGATGGGTTTATCTTCTTTAATGATCATGTTTATGTCCCAAATAATGAAAAGCTTCTGCGTAGCCTCATACACGAGTTCCATGATTCTCAAATCGGTAGGCAATCGGGATATTTGAAACTTACAAAAGGTTGGGAAGAATTTTTTTATTGGGAACAATTACGCGCAAATGTAATGAGATATGTACGAGAATGTGATGTTTTCCAACTGAACAAATCAGAAAACCGATCGCCGACAGGAATATTAACTCTTCTTCCCGTTCCGGACCAAGTGTAGAAAGATATTTCCATGGATTTTGTCGACGGACTGCCCAAGTCCTTTGGTAAAGATTCTATATTTGTTGTTGTTGACTCTTTTTCAAAATATGCTCATTTCATTGAATTAAGTCACCTATACACTGCTAAGATTGTGGCCGATTTATTTGTGCATGATATCGTAAAACTACATGATATGCCACGTTCGATTGTAAGTGACAAAGACCAAATATTTCTTAGCCTTTTTTGGTTAGAGTTTTTCAAATAACAAGGAACGGTCCTTAAAATGAGTTTGGCATATCACCCACAAATTGACAACCAAACCAAAGTAGTGAATCGTTACCTCGAGCAATATTTGGGATGCTTTGTTAGTGACAATCTATGATCATGGGAATGTTTTTTTTTATCGTGGACTAAGTTTTGGTATAATATGTCTTTTGATCAAGTCATAGGAATGATACCCTTTGAAGTGCTTTATGGCTGTAAACCCCAAACAATTACAAGGAATATATAGGGGGAAGCTATAGTTGATGGGGTCAACCAAGAGCTTAAACAAAGAGACCAAATTCTACATAATCTTTATCAAAATTTATACCAGTCTTAAATCCAAATGTGTCAACATGCAAACAAACATCGTCGCGTGAATGGTTTATTTGAGATTACAACCATACCGTAAACAATCTATCTTCAAAAGGGCATGTAAAAATTTGTCCATTTGATACTTTGGTCCTTATCAAATAATAGCTAAGGTGGGATCGGTAGCCTATAAGCTAGCTCTTCTCAAAATAACAAAAATACATCTGGTGTTTCATGTCACATTATTAAAGAAAACATTGGGAGACAGTGATGTTTGCACTTCCATTTTTCCGGATATTTCTGATGATGGAGACATCCAAATTGAGCCGATTGAGGTTATGGATTACCATTGGGTATGAATTCAAAGTAAGTACATTGAAGAGGGGTTAGTTCAATGGAAGCATCTCAATCTGAAAGAAGCAACATGGGAGGCTATTTCGATACTACTCCATCAATTTCCATCTTTGAACCTTGAGGACAAGGTTTGTCTCAATAGGGGTAGCATTGTTATGCACTCGAGCTCAATCCCGAGACATAGTATTCGAAGGCCTAGACCGAATCCTAAGTATAATATGTATATGGAAAGGAGTGAAGCTGGGGACTTAAACTTGGAGAATGAGGAATGAAACTCTTGGTTTTTTGCTTCTCCTTTAAAAGCATAAACTTTGGTCATCTTGCACCTTGAGTAAGAATAGCCCATTGCGCATGTGGCGGGGAAATCGAGTTGTAACAACCTTGGCACCAAAGCAAGGATGTGATCATTGGTGTGAGAAATTTTTGCAACAAATAAGGAATGCATGGTGGCTCTGAAATATTGTGTAACTCATCTAACCGAGGGACAGAGTGAGCAAGCTCGAGTATTACAAGCTTTGCAAGAAGTAGTGCAACGAATTGAAGTGAGGGTGAGTTCCACTCACAAAATAAAGAAAAAGGCAAAACAAAAAGCCACTAGAAATAAGACAGAAGAAGAAGTAGATTGTATCTCGATTGCTTCACATTTTAATTCGTCTTCACATTCGGAAATGGAGAATTCCGATGAAGATTTGTCCGACTCTTCGAACCGAAGCAAGAATGGAAATGGAAGAAAAGATGGAGTTCCCTTATTTTGAAGGAGTTGATCCTGATAGTTGGCTTGAACAAGCACGGCAATACTTCTCGACTCAATTGGTGCAAGGGAAGAAAAAGGTAGAAATTGCTTCTTTTAATCTCGTATGGGAAGTGAACACATGGTAGAGATGGTTCAAAAATCATAGTAAAAAAGGGGGGAAATGATTACATGGAAAAGATTCGAAAAAGCTATTATGATAAGATTTGGACCGACCAACTTCGAAGACTTTGACGAGGCCCTACACAAAATTCGACAAACTGGCATGTTCGGAGAATATCTTAAAGAGTTCGAAAGGCTGTCGGATAAGGCTAGGGGATGGTTCAAAAGACCCTAAAAGGGGCATTCTTGAGTGGGTTGAAAGAGGAAATTTCTTTCGAGATAAATATATTTTCTCCAAGATCTTTGCCCGAAGTTATCACTTTGTCTCGACACAAAGCTGACCTATTAGAGAGGAGAAGGAAGTCTAATATCTTAAATTGGGGCCTTACCAAAGTTCCTAGCACTAGTATGGCTACTAAGATTAAAGGTGGTAGCTCCCCGTCATCATTCAAGAAACTCATGTGGGAAGAAATGCAAAAACGGAGAACCCAAGGCTTATGTTTTAATTGTGGTGAAAATTTTACACCGGGGCATCATTGTAAAGCAAGGATGTTACCTCATGTATTTGTCATTGAATACTACGATGAGATCGAATAGGCGGAATTGAAGGGAATTGAAGAAGAGGAAACTAAAAAGGAAACAGAGAATCTTATGATATCCTTTCATGCCTTGGTAGGAGATTTGGGGGTTAAGAATATGCGTGTCAAGGCAGATATAAGGAAAATGCAAACTATAACATTGATTGATAGTGGGTCAAGTCACAATTCTGTTAATGGTAAGTTTGCTCCAACTTTGGGCCTACCGGTTATGCTAACCGAACCTTTTTTGGTTCGTATTGCTAGTGGGGAGAAAATTGTTTTACAAAAAAATACGTGGATGTGCCAATCAAAATCCAAGGATACGATTTTGTCACGACCTTATTTTCATTACCAATGAGTAGGTTGGACCTAATTTTGGGAATTCAATGGCTTGCAAGTTTAGGATCAGTTGTATCCGATTGGTAAAAAATGACAATGGAATTCATAAAAGGAGAACAAACTTATTGTCTAACTACTCAGCCTGTGGGAGAATTAGCGGCTACCGAGGTAAATTCATTTTTGCATGAGTTATGTAAAGGTGGTGAAACATTCTACCTTTATTCGGCTAAGGTTTTATGTCATGGAATAAAGTATACTGAGATCCTATCTATGGACTTGCAGGAAGTTATAAATGACTTTCAACAAGTTACAGTGGAGCCCAAAATATTGTTCCCTAAGACACTACTTCTGGATTTGAAGAAAGTTCTAAATGGCAACAAGTTATGATGGAACCCAATAAATTACTGCCTAGGCACGAGTTCGATCATTGCATCATGCTCAAGGATGAAAGAAAACTCGTTAATATTGCACCTTATCGTTATGCACATTTTCAAAAAAATGAAATCGAATGGCAAGTGGAAGAAGTTTTACTAATGGGACTGATCCGACAAGTTGGAGTCCTTTTTCGTCACCCATTTTATTAGCAAAAAATAAAGATGAGACATGGAGATTTTGTACCAACTATCGAGCCTTGAATAGTGTGATTGTTAAAGACCATTTCCCAATACCCACCATTGAAGACATACTTGACGAGCTTTTTGGATCGAAATACTTTACTAAACTCGATCTTCATTCGGGATATCATCAAATCTGGCTTCATCCGGACGACATACACATAATTATATTGCGAATTCACCATGGGCATTTTGAGTATTTAGTAATGCCATTTGGTCTTTGCAATGCACCATCAATATTTCAAGAGGCAATGAATCAAATTTTTAAGGCTCATCTATGAAAATTTATACTCGTATTCTTTGATGACATTCTCATTTATAGTGAGAATTGGGTGGAACACTTGAAACATATTCTCTTTCGTTAGAAATATTAGCCCAACATAATTTTTATATCAAATTATCGAAGTGTTCCTTTGGACAAGAGAAGGGGTACATGCCAATGATAAAAAAAATAACAGATATATTGTCATAGCCAAGTCCGAAGAACACAACTGAGTTGAGGGGTTTTCTTGGATTAACTGGGTATTATTGAAAGTTTGTAAAGCCCTACGGGATTCTTGTTAAACCCTTCACACAATTGTTAAAAAAGGGTAAGTTCAAATGGATTGTTGAGGTAGAAAAAGCTTTTCAAGCACTTGAAATGGCTATGACCACCATACTGGTCTTAACGCTTCCAAACTTTGAAGAATATTTTCTTATCAAGACCGATGCATCGGGTGAGAGGATAGGGCCTATTTTAACGCAACAAAACCAGCCAATTTCCTTCATGAGAAAATCCATAAGTCCAGCAAAGAGGGGATGGTTGATCTGCAAGAAAGAAATGCTTGCCATTTTGGAGGCAATTCGATTGTGAAGATGTTGGCTTTTAAAAAAAATGAAA
>MKEJ01043671.1:0-11491 GCA_001753735.1 Embelia ribes | reverse complement strand
GTGCAAACTTTAAAATAGAACTGCAACTATCGGTTTTTGATTTGCAAGTTGGATAATTGCAAATAATCACAATCATAATTTGAAGAATACAAATCAATTTGATTGATTATGAGAACGGTGAAACTTAGTAATTGTAAGTTGTGACACAATACAATTAAAACTAAGAAAAGAAAAAATTATTATTATTTACAAAAGATCATAATAGTTGTAAAATTATTGACTATTTATGTTGTAATATTGATGCTGCAATTTGTTGAATATGTGTCTATGTAATAAAATTTGTTTTTTATGATAAACATTTTTAGTGTTTTGATTTTTAAACTTTCAAATTTTGAATGCAATGATTGCTTTCATAGATTATAATAAAATTTATCTATCATTTAGAGGAAAATTGAAAATATTATTTGAATTATGATAACAAATGAATAATTAAGATCCATATTTTTTTTCCCACAAAGTTATGAGAAAAGTAATTAATAATAAATTTTAATTACAAATATTACTATCAAGATTTAACTGAGTGAATTACATAATACTTTTTATTATATATGAAGAAATAATATTTTTTCTGAAAATAAAATCTTACTAAAAATGCCACTTGCAGCACCCGCTATATTCATCTAGTAAAATAAAAAGGTAAAAAAGGTAGAAGAACGCTTTTGGAAATTGTTTTCCAAGTCAGCTAGGCCCATTTTTAAGATGATTTAGTTAATTGAGACTGGGCCCAATTTCATTCGACTAATTATGTTAAATCTGTTTCGCAGCCCACTTCATTTCCACGAGCTGAAAGCAAAAAATAGTCATTACCAAATTCAAGAACATGCATTTTATTGTTTAATTAATTTTCAAGTTGCTTGTATCCGTAATTTTGGTATAATAAGTTAAAAATTTTAAGTTAAATTTTTTTTCTCGGCTACAAAAATAAATGTTTTACTTATGTGAATGATACAATTATAAGTTTAACATGATATCATAGCTAGCCGATGTGGGAGATTTGATCTGTCCACAAGTGAGGAGTGTTAAGTATTATTTCATATTGACTAATACTATACTTAAATCATTGTATATGATTACATGTGAACACTTGCAACGTTGCAGCTCGATTTTTACAATTATAAATTAATTGGATTTTAATTGAGTCAGATATGCAAGTAACCATTGCATATAAATGATATAGGCACTCAACTCATATAAATTTCACAACTTTTTTTTATTTTACTAAAAACTGCAACCAAACCCATAGTTATATTAAAGGGGAGATAAGACCGATCAAATTCGCCATAGCATGCAATGATGTTTGAGCTAAACTTGTATTAAGCTCAATTAAAAACAGGATTGTTACTGGTAAATAATTCGAGAGTAGTTCATTCATCCGTTCAACGAGCCGCTCCAATTACCTCCTTATCGATCAGATTTCCGAGAGCCTCGTATGACAAACCGCCAATGCCCATCGCCATTCTCGCTTTTTCCGACATATCTTTCACCTTACACCTCAATTCATTGTCTCGGCCGTCGTTACCCGCCATTACTAGTCTTATTCCTTTCTCCACCTGCGCTGCTTTGACAATCATATCATAATCGTATGTATATTGATCATAGTCTAACGATATCTCCACGGATAGCCCTAACTCCCTCACCATCTGAAAAGCATTCACCTGTTGCTCCGAGTATATTGGTAGTGTTGCGACGGGCACCCTATACCACAAGCTCTCCAGTATCGAGTTCCACCCGCAGTGCGACACGAATCCTCCTATGGCTGGGTGGGACAACACCTGACGCTGACCCACCCAGCCGCTAATCACTTTCCCCTTCCCGGCCGTCCGATACAGAAATCCCTCCGGCAACACTTCCAAACCCTCCATTGCGTACTTTATGGGATACTCTGCCTTGTGTTTTGATGCGGGCCGACGTAGTGACCATAGGAACCGGTGCCCGCTGTGCTCGATTCCTTCCGCTATCTCCCTCACCTGTGAATCCGGAAACCCTCCACGGCTTCCGAAACAGAGAAAAACCACGGAATTCTCTGGTTGGTCGTCCAACCATCTCATTATATGCACCTGGTCGTGATTGTATTCCTCGAGCCGTGTCCCATTCAATATTGGGCCGATTGGATAAACTGGCACAGATAATGCGGAGAGGGACCCGAGAGCGTATGGCTCTAGATCCGAAAACGTGTTGACCATTATCGCCTTGGCCTTTCTGTAGTCCCGAGCGTATCGGAGGAACCTTGTAGTCCAACTCCGCTTGTCTACTAGCACAAAAGGCAAAACGGAGGGCGGGACTGGTAGGGCGTAGGTTGGAACTACCAAATCCGAGTCGGAAAATTTTAACTCGGAAATGTCTTGGTTGTGATGATCATGGAGATCTTGGAAATGGAGCATGAGGCCCAGGAAGGCCGCGTTCGAGGCAAAGAAAACAAAGCCCGGGACCCCCATCTCGCTCGCCACTTCTATCACCGGTGTGCAGAGCATGTCGAACACGAAGCCCGCGAGCTCTGTGTCGTGAGCCTCGGGAAACGAACTAACAATTTCTCTGATATAAGGCCTTTGATGGTCGAGTATAAGCGAATGCAACACCCCTACTGTCTTGAATTCCCACTTGGGATCCGGATCTACTACCGGAAGGCGCACGAATTTTATCCTGTCCTGCTCTTGCTCTGGCCCTTGCTCCTGATCCTGTTTCGGGCCTTTTGCCTGTAAAATATTACTGAACGATTTGATGGCGCTTGACCCGACCGGATTGGTGACTGGCAGCTCAATAAGAAGGAACGTGATCATCAACCGATCATCACGTTCCACCATGAGCTTTGCGAGCTCTACCATTTGAGTCATATGACCCATGAAAGGGGGTGGGATGAACACTAGCTCCTTTGCCTTCATTTTTTTTTTTTTTTTTCTTTTATTTTTGTCTAGATCTACTATTTTTTTTATTTTTGTATCTGAATCTCAATGGTGGTTTTATGCTTTTAAGATTAATGAAGATTTAAAAATAATATGGTGTAACAAATTGGTCGACATCTTCTGAACTATAATTTAGAACTTAGTGCTTCGTACCGGGTACGAACGTGGATTTGTTTGTCGGTTTCCTTTTGAGCACAAGTTGGATATAATCAATTCTCTTGTCATGTTTATACATGTTAAAATACATGGGTGTCAGTTAGGATATTATAATTATATATTGTGATTGTAATTGATCGTGTAATTATTGGTATCGGTTTATTTTTTTTATTATATCAATACCTTGGCTATATAAAAACCTTACTGTAATTCATTTAAATATATACACTATAATTTTCTCCCACTCTTCACCTTCAACAGTACATAAATTAGATTGGGTTGAATATTTGAGAGGAAAATATGAGAATTTAATTTACTGCTACTGATTTTGTAATTGTTTTTATATATTTTGTGTATTCAAGCTTTTTTGTACAGACCATGGAAGGAAAATTCTCAAAATAAAACGCATATATATAATGGAATAAAAGTTCATAAACCCTTGCTCGAAAATTATAAATGATTTAATTTTTTTATTAGTTTTACAAGTTTTCTGTCTCTCCAATGCAAACCGATTTCGTACTTGCTCGAAAAACACAAATGATTTAATTTTTTTTTCAAAAAATAAAAACTGAAATTGACAAGTGATTACTACTAATGATTAGTGATGTTAACTATATTACTCTTATCCCATTTTGAAATTCATTTGTGGGCCAATAATTTTTGAAATTGCAGGCCCATATGCAAGGCAATCTTGGGCTAGGCTTTTGAAGAAATAGCTTAATTCAGGGCCCGCTTAACATTGCTTTGTGAGTCTATTTCTCAATTTCTTGGGTTAAAAAAAGGTCACCCCCACCAGCCTTTTCAAATTAAATAGAAAAAGGGGCAAAATCTTTTGCTGAAAAAATTCTAAAAAGCCTAAAAGTAAAAAGCTAGAGACCTAATTTTTTTTTAATGTTTTGAGAATGAGTTAAAATTTATTTTATTTTAAGCTAAGATTATTGTTTTGAGTTAGAATTATTTAACTATTATTCAAAAAAAATATAGAATTATTTTATTTTTTCATCCAAATTTTAATTTCATGTCATATTTATTAGCCAAATTGAGGAGTAATAACATCTTTCCATAAACATCAAATATGACATGACATTGAATTGTAATTTCAAAAGCCTAGGGACCAATATTTTAATTTCACGCACGATTTATATAAAAAATTGTAGATAAGTATTTACAATAATTCTTATTTAAAATTTCCACTAAACAATAAAATGCATGTAAATGTCACTAGGAACTATCCACACGCCCCGAATAAATAAAACAATTATGAATATTATCCATTAAAATGCTAATACGTAAGCATAAGATAAATTAATGATACTATTTTTTGTATTAACTACCATCAAGATTAAAAAAAAAAAGAAAGTAAACTTATAATTGCATCGGGGGAGGCTAAGAGGCTATGCAAGTAAGTTGACATGAACTTGTTTTACATAAGCAAAGTATACACCTGTGCAAGCAAGTTGACATGAAATTGTTTTATATAACCAAAGTATATACCTGTGGACACTTTTTTTTTGAACTTTGTCCAAATTTAAAATTGATTATTGAAATATTAGATACAAATTTTGCCATCAATATACAATATTCGTAGAAAAATTAGGATGCAGTCTATATTTTTTAAGGTCTTATGTATTTTTCCATACATTATTTTTTGTTATGTTTGTTTTAAAGGCATAATAATTCATTTTTATGTAATAGCTTCTCCTTATTGTGTCTTTATTTACTCACATTAGTTTAATTAAAAAAAAAATTATTTGAGTTCTATTTTTGTTGTAAATATCATTTCACAATACAAAAAAAAAAAGTTTAGAAATAAAATAAATGACATACTTAAATTTTGATATATTCTTTAAAGACATGTCAGACATGGATAATAGTTACTTTTTCTAAATAACAAATTTCAATAGAAGAACAGCCATGTGCATAGTATGTATTCTCCTACTAGTATATATATTAGTCTGTATCTACTTACAGACGTTGTTTCAACCACTGGATTTAGCAAAGGAGTTTGCCACTCTCTTTTTCTCTGGCGGAATGAAAAAATGCTTCCCAAATTTTTTACGCCCACCGGACATTGCTTCTAATTTTAGACCTTTTAATTATAACCCTAGGATCGTTTTTTACTAAATAAATCCAGCAGTAGAAACAGCATCTGTAGGTAGCTACATACTAATAAGGCTGTATGTTATGTCCCAAAAACAATAGCTACATCCTACAGTTTGCCACTGGAATAGGCCACAACTGGGAATGTGCGTGTAAAGAAAACAAAACAACGGGACATAATAGCTATAACTATTAAAGATTTGGGTATTTTTATGAATAATAATTTCCAATTAATGGCAAATTCGTAATTTACTATAAGCCTCACTTTTCTTAAGCCCCAATCTTTCACCATTTTTTATTCTCCTCTCTCTCTCTCTCTCTCTCGTTGAAGCTCGATCTCTTCACATCGTAAGTTCCATCAGTATAGGTTTATTCGATTAAATATGTATCTAATCATATGTATATCTACCTATATACTGTTTGGCTAGCCCTTCAATTTGGATTTTTGTTAGTTGGTTCAAAAATATGTTAAGTCAAATATATCTGTATAATTTCTTTTGGGTAAGTAGAATTTTTGTTTATTGGTTCAGGTCTTGTGTGTAATTTTTGTTATACAATCATGCCATTCGGCTAAAATTACATTCTTTTGATCCCTTAGCAAATTCCCACCAGATTATCCACTTTTTATCCTTAAATTTTAATCTCTATGCCTCAAACTCTAAAGCAGAGGCTGGGATTTGGCGAATGTTCATGTTAGATCCTCTAAACTTAAACTTAAAATTGGATGAAAAGTAGTCCTGCAGTTCAAGGGATCGTTGTAGCAAATCTCCTATTTTTAGGGGATTAAATAGTACGAAGTACTAGATACACTGATGGAAGATTTCTCTAAAATTTTATCTCTAAAAGTTTGAATAAAGATTCATTTAGGAGCACCGTGTGAGTGCTTTTCTGCTACGCTTGGATAATAGCATTTGTGTTAAGAGTGACTTTGGATTTTTTGCAGTAATTTATTGCTAATAAAAATTTAATCTTTTGCTATGGTTGGTAATAGAATTTGTCTCAGTGAAATGAATTATAATGACGACGAATTTTATCGACCGATATTGCATAAATTGAAAAGTTATGTTTTCCTTTATTTTGGTAATAGAGTTTGTTAGGAAATTTATAATAGAGTGGTTTTTGTTATTATATGTTGCATTTAAAGTTCAGTTTGTTTTCATGCTCGGAAAATAAGTTATTGCAAATAGTTTAGCATTGCTTTCTTTTGATTTCTCATTGAGAAACCCTAGTCATGACGTTTTGGCTTTAGAGTTAGATGCAATCAGGTTGAAGAGGATGAGCAATTTGTTTATGTTATTCAATCTTGCCATTAGGTTGCAATTGTATTAATTTGGCCTCTTACGTTATGTTTGATATATACTTAAATTGAAAAGAAATTCGGAGTAATGATGATTTTTTTATCGATAGATTGTTTTGTTTTTTATTGAGGAAATGTATTTCTGAAATTAGCAGTAGATGCAAACTAGGTTGAACATGATGACTGAATTCAGTTATGGTTTTCATTTGTGCAATATGGTTAAAATGCGTTCTTTTGGTCACTTATGGTATGCAATAGAATTTGTGTTAGTGAAAGAAAAGTTGAGGCTAAAATTGACTTTTATCATTCAATTGATACGAATAGAAGTTCAAGTTTTTGTATACATATGAAAATAAGTTCTTACATATAGTTTGGTTTCTTATCCTTTTCATATTTATATATATTTTAATTCAGAAACCTCAGTTCTGAACATAGAATAAGATGCTTAGTGGGTTGAAGATGATAAATTAATTTGGTTGTGTTTTTTGAGAAGGTTGGATTTGAAGATTCAAAATGTCTAAAACTACAATGGATGTTCCTCAAAAGGGTGGTTTCAGTTTTGATTTATGCAGAAGGAATGAAATGCTCACAAAGAAAGGCCTTAAAGGTCCATCTTTTCTCAAGACGGGTACAACTATTGTTGGACTAGTCTTCCAGGTGGGGAAATCATCTAACTTACAAATTGTTCTTTCATATTAGAATGGCATGAGTATGAATTCACTCTCACTCTGATGCTTTTGGTGTTGGGATTTGCAATAGACTAGTTGCCCTTATATACTTTTTGAGATAATAATAGACTTATTTAAGCCTATTCACTGATAAGTTCTTGGATCCTTTGTTTTGTTTTGTTCTTGAAACTATTACTCTCCATATATATCATAAAGTGTCGTCATTTCCATTTGGTTCAAGTCTAATTTTTCTTCAGGATGGAGTTATCCTTGGAGCTGATACTAGAGCCACTGAAGGGCCTATAGTTGCTGATAAGAACTGTGAGAAAATCCATTATATGGCACCCAACATTTATTGCTGTGGAGCTGGAACTGCTGCGGATACGGAGGCTGTTACGGGTAGTTAAGCACATATATTATAGCTTGTCAGTATTTGTCATTACTTTTAAATGGAACTACATTTTTCTTCCAGTTGAGTTTTGAATTTGTTTATCTTTGTAGATATGGTCAGTTCCCAGTTGAAGCTACATAGGTTCCATACTGGTAGAGAATCAAGAGTTGTCACCGCTCTTACCCTTCTGAAGACTCATCTCTTTAGGTATGATTACATGTAGTCCCATGAATAGCACTATGTGATAGAACTGTAGGATCGTTTTTGGTTGTTTTCTGAAAATTTCAGTTTCTGGTTTGGACTTTGTTTTCTCTGGTTTTTGAGGACTACAGAATTAGTATTTTGAAACTAATTTTCAGAATCCTAAAAATATCTTGGATGTTTCCATGATAAATGTGAGGAAATATTTTGAGGATTAATCTGTTAGCGTGTTTCCACCGTATATGTTTTCGATATCAGAAAGCAGCTATTAAAACTACGACCTAGAAAGCATCATTTGGTTTATCAAGGTTATGGTTTTCACTTCTCCCCTTTTTTTTTCCTTGACCAGTTACCAAGGTTATGTTTCAGCTGCACTTGTTCTCGGTGGAGTTGACGTCACTGGACCTCATTTGCACACTGTAAGTGATGTTTGCACCATATTTTATATTCTATAATATTAATATCTTAAGACCATGCATATGGAATACTTTTACCTCATGATAGGCTATCCTTGGCCCTTTCATTTGAAAGTCAAATAACCAGTGAAATTGCCTAATTAGTTGTAACTTGAGTTGTTATTGACACACTGTTCGATGCAAATTTCTTTATATTCTTAGTGTTGGTATGTTTTTGCTTTATTGTGCAGATTTACCCCCATGGTTCAACAGACACACTGCCGTATGCTACAATGGGATCTGGTTCCCTTGCTGCGATGGCTATTTTTGAGTCTAAATACCGTGAAGGATTAAGTGTAAGTTGATCTATACTAATTGGTTACAATTCCTCTATTTACTATTTTTTCACTCACACTCATGGTTCTAATGATCATTGTTAGCTTATATTGAGCTTTTATTTAAGTTGTGTTTTAGACTAATTTTATATATAGCATTAAAAGACTAGCTGTTTGAATAAGCTTACTCTCATGTTCCATCCATTAAAATTTGTCTTCCTTTGCAGAGGGATGAAGGAGTTACGTTGGTTCGCGAAGCCATTTGCTCTGGTATTTTCAATGACTTGGGAAGTGGTAGCAATGTAGATGTTTGTGTCATAACCAAGGTTTGTTTGTGTATTTTACTTTAAGTGGCGATCTTATGACTCATGATAATAACGTAATGACTGTGTCTTTGATTTGATTATCTGAAAAACTTTGGCCCATTTGGTTTTGTTCTCAGAATTCTCTTTTTCCATTCTCGTTTTTTATTCTATTGGTTTCGGGATTGGGAACGAGGGAAGTTTTGGAAACTCCATTCTTTTTTTATTCTGCACAAAAGATACCTTAGAACTAAAATAAACTAATGATAGGTGTATAAAACTAGGTTATTTTTCATGTTAATCCTCTTAAAGTTGTCTGTGAAAAACAATCCGACAAACGAATTTTGTCGTGTTTCATCTTAAAAAGGTGCAGAAAACAGTTTCTGGAGACAGCTTTATATTTGGAAAATGTTATTAGATTTTTATGATTGTAAGGTGTGACCAGAGAAGTTTTACAATATGGGCATCAGTATCAGATCATCTCTCACTATAGATGAGTTTGGAAGATGTCTTCCTCTCCCTGTTTTTCCTTATCATGCATTGAATCATGATAGTTTTTGATAGGCATGGCATCCAAATATCTTTCTGACAAAACTTAAATGTACAGGGTAACACCGAGTACCTAAGGAACCACCTGTTGCCAAATCCGCGTACTTACATCAATGAAAAAGGCTATTCATTCACAAAGAAAACAGGTTGGTTTCTTTTTCATTAAGGTTGATTCCAAGGCTGAGCTGCTCAACTCTTAGAACTGGTTTTATAACTTTTGATTGCTCTAGTTTTCTGATTGTTTAATGTAGTTCATAAGCATAAGAATGCATACTTGTCATCTTGAATGGTTTCAGTTTGTTGATTAAGGTAGTTGGGACTATAACTACTGTCTCACCGGCTCTTGAAATGAGTACATGTCTTCTTATTAACTAAGGGGTCGGGTGGTGGGTTTCCAACCCCTTCTCCTTTTGCGAAATTACTAGGAGGATGAGTTTGATGTCCAGTAAAACTTGTTTGGCTGGTTTTCATGTTAAATTTAGTTTCTTTCAATCAAACAAAGGAGACAAAACTTGCTAAGAAAGTTTATCCGTCTTTCATGTACTTAAAAGTAGAAATATGTATTTGAAGTGGTTTTCTTGAGGAAAAACTCAAAACATACTCAACCGAACTGGTGTAGCTCTTTTGTATTATCTATTAACATTCCACGATTTAGTTGGTATATTTGTTCTAATTTGGGTAATTAATATTCAACTATATCTGTTATATGTATGGAATTTGGAAAGATTAAACTGTATTATTTTACATTTATTGTGAGTGCAGAGGTTTTGTCAACTAAGGTCACCCCACTGAGAGAGATAGTCAAAGTAATTGAAGCGGCAGATGCAATGGAAGAATGAGTTATCGGTGTTGAATTTAACCCAAATTCTATGCTTTGTGCTGAAGTTGTCTTTTGTTTGAATCTCATTTCTTCTTGTATGAGTTGTGACATTTAGATTTTCTTTTTTTTTTTACCTTTCAGGTTTCATACTTCTCTCGCATTTGATCCTCTAATTTTTCTACGCTTGAGTTGCATTTTGAACGAGAGAAAACTACTTTTGACTACCATAATCACTTTATGGTCCTGATAAATTGTTGATGCATCCTGGCATGCGATCTTCTACATGATGACTTTACTTCATTGTCATGCGTGAAATTGTTGATGCATTTTGGTCCTGATAAGTTCATCTGAATTATGTCTTGAACTCTCTATGAGATTCATAGTTGCATTATAAACATCGCACAGTGGAATCAACAGACCATAACTGAAAACAACCATATTTTAGTTATTTAGTGTCATCTTTTCCTTTATTGAGTACTTGTCTATACTCACCTCGTGCCAGACGGATCAGTTGTGAGAACAGTGCTCGGCTTGAGAATAATGACGTAGAAGTTGGTGGATGGGTAACCGACAGTTAAATGACATCAATTTGTGGTCTTCCGTCGGTGGGGATTAGGTGAATGGTTGCGCGAATTTGATGATGATGGAGCTCACCGGTAATGGTGGTGGTTGAAGGATATGGGGATGATGGCAGTGGCTTAAGTGACAAAAAATTGGAAAATCTTATAGGTTCCGGACTGAAGTGGAGATCTGAGTATAAGCAAACGATGCTGACGATATCACCAAAAAATTTGACATGTTCTCGTATTGAGGACTCAATTTGGAATTTCTTAAAATGTTTGGGCAAGTTGACCTTCCTGGTAGTAAAGTGTGTGTTAAATCTGGATGTGAAAAAAAAAAAAGTTCAATTGTCAAAAGTTCTCTCTTTTAGTCTGGTCTTGTTCGGTATTTAGTACAGTGATATGCAAGGAGCAAGACAGTATGAAATCAATACGTATGATACGTATGCGCAAGCTCGCTCATGGTATTAATAAGCACAAATATTAGCTATAAAATTCCAACTCTTTCATTCAATATTTGCGAGTTGCAAGATAAGGTAAAGAAAAAATTGGGATGATTCTTCTAACCAGGATTGTAAATATTCGAGTAGGACTTGCTACCCTGTGCTTGATTGTCATATGGTCGACCTTGTGTGTTAGGGCCGTTTAAGGCTTGCTGATAATACTTGGATCCAATCAGGTTCTATATATAGAAAGCAGAAATTATGAATCGGATATTATTGGTTTAATAGATTAATAAGGAAAATATTGAGTTGTTATAAAGAATGTAGAGGAATGATTGTCGAACCCCAAAAAAAAAAAAAAAAAAAAAAATTTG
>MKEJ01043654.1:0-18924 GCA_001753735.1 Embelia ribes | reverse complement strand
TTTTTTTTTTTTTTTTTTTTTGAGTAAATTGGGGGACTATTGACCATGAATTGGGTGGGAGGCAAACCTAAGACCCTCCTAAATTCTGGCCACTAAATTAGCCTTAGTTATTAAAAATGAAAATTTTGATTGAGGTCAACACTTAAATATTAGGATTTTAAATCTATCTATCTATCTATCTATCTATATATATATACACACACACTTTCTTTTAACAATAGATAATGGCAGATTGAAACCAATTAAGGTGTGGCAGTGTCACATGAGGCCGGTGGCCCGTAAAAACATGAATATGCATATGGAAAGATTTAAAAAATCAATCACCTTCTCATTTGCTATTATTTATTCTGTTTCTAAATTTTTCGGAGCAAAACGTGTAATATTTTATTTTTGTTCAAGATTTCTAGGCCAAGTCCGTACAGTCTGGTGTGGGTACTAATACAGTCTGGTGTGGGTACTAACTTTTCTCTATTTCATATTGCATTAATTGATTAAGAAAAATAATAAAGTTCATCTGAACGAAATAAATAAAGTAATCCAGAAGCTATATAAGGCAGGGCTGCAAAAAAAAAAAAAAAATCGAGAACCCAAACTTATTTGGAATCCGCTATAAATTGAACCGATAAAATTCAATTCCAATTGCCGTATTTTTGATCCATCACCGATCCATTAGAAACCGTGATTTTCAAGCTAAGCCCTAGATCAACATAATGTAAAATGGAACTGGGCCGATCTGGATATAAATTTGGATTGGTCCAAACCAGGCATAGACTTGGATTATGACCAATTTCAAATAAATTATTTTATTTATTATTTTATATATATTATACATGCATGCCTACACAAATAATATACAAAATGATTGCTTCTAAAACATGCAATGAGAAATCTAGCAAGTATAGTAAGGACAATCGTAGTTTTACTAGTAAGATACCGGGTTTATCAAATCAAGGGACTTCTACTTATATAGGAAAATTAAAATTGAATTCTCTTAAACAGTGTCAATTCAAGTAATTATTTATATAAATTATATTTACTCCCAAATAATGGTTTCTCGTTTCCAAAAGTAGACAATAAAAAAATAAAATAATAAAAAGTAAAGGTCTTAAATAATTATTTTAAAGTTTTGTCCTGTTTCGGTGAATCCAGTTGTAGTTTTTTTTCCTAACTCGTATTAATTAAACATCCGTTTAATGTTAATTATCAATTCACTAGTAACTTAAATCTGGTTTAATTAAACTTAGAGTGTCATCGGGTGATTGTTAATCAGCATAATTACATCTAAGCGATTTCTAAGCCAACTAGATAGGTTAAAATCTTAGAACTAACAATTACTCAATTCTGGTCCAAATTATGACAATCTTATTTAATTAATATTCATTAGGTAATAAACTAACTACCTTACTCACGTTAGGGTAAGAAAGAAAATTAACAACTTATGGCAGAATTAAATAAAATAATAATAATAATACCTAAAAAATATATGAATTGAAATAAATTGACAGACTTTTATTAACAGAAAAAAGCAGAAGAGAAGGCTAATCCCTAAGAAGTGTCACAAGTCTCGTCGGGAGATAGCCTCTCCTAAGTTGGAAGAATAATAAATTAAATTGAATGTAAAATAATGAGATTAGGGTTAGAAAATCATTTTTATTCTCTATAATAAATAAGATAACAAAGGTACCCTTGATGAGATATTTCCTAACTAAATTCAGAATTAAATAAAAAAAAATTAAGTATTGCACTTTTTCCCCGCGATTGACTAGTTAAAAATACTACACTATTTCATGAGAAAATTCATAACTCACTGTAAACAACTTGAAATCGAGCTCTATTTCAATAGTTGGAAAGATAATTCAACTAGTATTCAAACACCAATTTGATACCACAATCTGCTCCATAACTTCAAAAAAATTCAACAAAATTCAGGTTTTCAATTCATGAAATATTTTTTAACAAATGGGTAATCAAATCATTCACTTATGATTTCATAAAACTATTTTCTTGACACTTCAAAGCTCAAACCATCGTCCAAACATAATACTTGATATTCTATTATACGAGAATTTACTTGTTGGCCATAGATCATCACATTTAGTATCAAAAATCTACAATTAATATAAAAACATGTAATACTGGAATATACCAAGTTTTAAATGCTAAAACACAGTATGAATGACCTAAAAGCTCAATTATAAATTTCCACACTTTTATGGCCTAATCACAAAACATAACCAATATAATCATTATGTGGCAAGAACGTTCATTTTGGAAAGAAACTCTATGAAGTTGCTAGTTTTGTATAAAAATGTATGAAGATACACGTTTTGTAGAGAACCTATTAAGATCCTTGTTTGAAGAAAAATGCTATCGTGATGTTCATTTTAGGGAAAAAAGTACTAGTAAAATGCTTGTTTTGTAAGAAGTTACGTTATAATGTTTTATTATTTTGGTTTAGTTACTTCTTTAATTATATAATTCTGTATAAAGTTTGTATCTAATTAATAACTATTGACATAATAATTATGCATAAATTTTGTACGTAATTTATACATACTAACATCATGGTTATATTTTGCTAAATTTCAAGTTTTGATTAGATTAGTTCAGGACAACATTTAAGAAAATACTCACAAAACTAATTACCGAATCCAATCCAAACCGTAGAGTACCAAATCGACTTGAAATGTAGCAAGTTGGTTCCTGTCCTGAAAAGTAAGAACTGTTTCAAAATGGATTAATCTTGAGTCGGGAATGGAATCGATCCGATCTGAGTCATGTTCACCCCTAATATAAGGTGGATTAGAAAATTAAATAATGCATTGCCAAGATATAAAAAGGACTATTTTTGGACAAATATCTTATTAAAATGAAAGCTTATGGTCACCTAAAAGTACCATAAATTATAGTATATTTTTTCTGTTATAGGAACATGAGTCCATTAGGTTATTAGAATGTTTGTAATTTTAAAGTAATAATTAAATGATTAGTTATTTTAATTTGGATTTTCTCTATTTTTTTAGACTAGCTGGTATACGTATTTTGCACATGGTTTATAAATTTATTTTCTTCATTTCTTTTTAATTGTTATTTTAAAAAAAAATTTAATTCGTTTTTAAGTGTTCATTTAGAAAATCAATAAAATATTAAATTTTTTAATATAATTTTAACCCTATTAATAGATACAGGAATATTTTTGAGTATTTAATGAAAAATATTAAAGTAATATATTATTTATTTTCTCTACAGTTGTGACCAATTAATGATTTTTTTAATTCATATACTATAAACTAAAATGATAATTTAAAAGGAATGGATGGGGGTACTATTTAACAAAATATTGCATACTAATATAACAATAAAAACTAAAATTATTCGAAAATAAAAGTGTTTTAATTATCATTTATTGAAAATTTAAGTATATATCATATAAAAATTTTGAGATATCTCTGTGAACTCGATTGTGGCACTAATTTGTCATATTGGAAATTAATATGATATTTAAATATTTTGTTAAATTTATTAGATATGTGAACAATTATAAGTTATAATTACATAAGTTTTGATATTTTATTTTAAATTACTTAAGTTTTATTTTTGTGGTAAATACTAATCTAAATCTTTAAAGATAGAGTATTTCTTAACAAAAAATAGGCAAGTTAAAATCAATTAATTTACAATGTGAGGTATGATGATTTTTATTATAAAGAAACAAGATGGGGGCAAACTTAGAATAAAAGGTGTATGAAATATTTATAAAGTTGATACTTTCTATAGAATATACATATAATAATAATAATAATAATAATAATAATAATAATAATAATAATAATAATAATAATAATAATAATAATAATAATAATAATAAGATAATAGTGAAATATTTCACCTGAAATACAATTATTGCAAAAGAAAGGTAAGAAACCAAGTGTATAGTTGTCTTAAATCTTTTGAGGGTTTTCATAGGCAAAATATTACAACGGGCCATTTTTATTTTTTTATATTAATAATTTCTTGCAATTAAAGTGCCCAAATAATTCATCAAATCTTTATTTTCAATTTCATTAAGCACAATTTTATATTTATATAATTGCCTAAGCACACGGTCTTTATTAAAAATTTCGAATTAATCATTGTTGGTTCTTAATTAATATATATTATCGATTAATTAGTGAATAAAATAAGTACTTTTGAGAGTGGATTATATCTTTACTCTTCTCTTTTCTTTATTTGCCTTTCGATGTTGATATTTTCTAGTAGACATTTATGCCGGTACAAAATAAAATAAGCAAAATAAGTACTTTATATAGTTTAAAAAGTAACAAAAGTTTGAAATAAAATTATTGAAACAATCCAATAGTTGATGGACGATCAATCTGAATTTCAATTTGATAAAACTTGTCGAGAGATAAAATTAGTAGACGTATCATATCTTTTTTTTTTTTTCCTACTGGCTATGAAAATTATGTTATAACCCATTTATAATTTCTGTAAGTTGAATGAAATTTTGTTATAGGTATGTTTATTGTATCTTTAATGATTGAAAAGTACCTAAATGAGAAAGTAAAATATAAAATCATTTCACATTATTAATTTATTGGTTTTAAAGCACTGTTGATAGTTTGGACTTATTAGTTATACTTTTCCAAGAAAAAAAAAATAGTTAAGGTTGATTACTTCAAAATCAAACACATTACTCTTCGTAAAAATTCAAATTTTTGGCTTATACGTAGAAAAGGCAGATCTAAGGTAGCCGACTCGTTTGCTTTATCGTTAAACCAGTCCTGCAATTATAATTTTATTATAATATCTTAATTTTTTGAGAAAGAGCCATTATCTGTTAGAAAAACTCAACGGGATCTTAAAAATTCCAAAAAAAGTTTATTATGTGCTTATTTGGTGGGAGCTTAATTATAAATTATAGTTTTTCAACCTTTTTGTTTAAAAGTTAGAAATATTTGACTATTCAGCTTTTAGACTAAACTTATTTACTATTTTGGCATAAAATATATTGAAAATTTTAAGCTACATGCATCGAATTTTTTTATTAATAAAAAATAAGTTGGCTTATTTGTTTAAAAATTATATGAAAATGAAAGTGATGCATAATGGAGCAACAATGAAAAGAACAGATAGAAGTAACTAATATAGAGATTAAAATGTTCTGAAACTAAGTATTGTTGTTAAAATTTGTTGCAATTGTTGTTTGTAAATTATAATTTTGAATAATAATCAACATGAAATAAATAAATAACTATTGGAATAAAAGAAATTTATTTAATTAACATAAATTAAAATTATAGTAAGGAAATTACAATCTTATTGAATAAAATTATCGACTACAAAAAATGAATTGAAATAATTCCAGACGAGTCCACAGTATGATCGTGTCTCCTTAAACTCAGTTTGTCCGCAACCAACTTGTTTTTTACCTACACTGGCAATGAGTTCCCAATGTACAACGTTTACTTGCTATGACTAGAAGCAAACTGCACTCGAGGAGTCTGGATGAGCCTTTAATGATGTGGTACTCTTTTTCTCTAAATAGCTGTGAGTATGTGTATTATTGTGTCAGTGTATGAATTTTTTGAATGCTAAAAAATGGATGAAGAATAACCCTTTTAATGGCCATGTAAGGGGGTGTACTTCAGCTACAAAATCACCATTTGTGTGACATATGGCTAATTTGCAGCCTCAGATCATGGGATCATAAGGAAGTTACATAATTGAAGAGCCGTAAGGAATCCAAGGTAACCTATAAACTTTCTTGCAATTTCTAAAATGTTTGGGGTCATTTTGCAATTTACAAAAGTAAACCTCGGATCACGGGATATTGCGAAAGTTTCAGAATTGCAGAGTCATTGGGAATCCAATGGAACCTATAAACTTTCTTGCAATTTCGGAAATTTATGGGTAATATTTAATTAAAATACTTAGTTTGAATTACACATGCGCACTTAGCTTGAGCCTTGATCTCTGACCCAGTCTCGGATGAGGACAGTGACGCATTTTGACTGCTCTTAAAATATGCAGATAATAATACTCATTAAGTGCACTAAGGAACGGTGTAATTTTACTTATAAAATACCAGATTTATCAACCTCAAGAACTCTTAATGATCTAGGGATTCCTAAAAACTATCACATAATTTATTCTCAATTATTTGATCGACTTATTTTTATTACGTACTACTCCTAATTTTTCTTGGGTTTTTGTTGAGTTGAGTTAGGAAAACTAAATTAACAATAAAACAACAAATACAAAATAACAATATTAATAAAGATCTTTCTTGAATGTGAAATCTAATAAATTAATTTCTTCTCCCTAATTATCCTAATTAATAAGCTCTAAAATATTATTAATTTAAAAAATCACCGATGTATATAATTTGATTTACTTCAACCCATCGGGTGATTGTTAGATACCATAACTACGTCTGGAAGCTACTCAAACATGTTAAAAACTCTCGATTTTAGACTAATTTAATTTTTAGATTAAATTTATTAAAAACATGCTAATTAAGACGAATATAATTAAGAATTAAAGAGATTTTATTAATTCGTCTTCATCCCGTATGCAAGAAAAGAAACCTAGTATAATTAGGATGAATATAGCAAAAGATGAATAACAAGTTATGAAAGAAAATACAATTATGTAAAAAAGATGATCAATAATATTAATAAATAATAATTAAAACTAACTCAAAAAATTATATTGAAAAGAATAAAAGAGAAGAGAAGTCTTGAGAGACAAGATAGAAAATTAGGGTTGAAAATTCCTTTTTATTCTTTATAATTTACGAAAAGATAAAAATATTGTCAATGAGATAATTTCCTAATTAAATTTGAAATACAAATAATGATATAAATCAAGTGTTGTATTTTTATCTCTCGCGGTTGACTAGTCAATAACACTGCATTCTTTCATGAAAAAATTCATAACTCACTATAGAAAACTCGGAATTGAGCTCTGTTTAAACTTTTGGAAAAATAATTCAATGAGCTTTCCAATATATCATTTGATACCAAAATCTACTCCAAAACTTCCCAAAAATTTAGTAAAATTCAGGTTTTTGGTTCATGAAATACTTCCAACGAATAGGTGATCAAATCACTCGCTTAGTAATTCGTAAAGCTCGTTTCTTGACACTTCAAAACTCAAACTAACGCCTAAACATAATATTTGATATCATATTCCTTGAGAATTTACTTATTGGCTTTAAATCATCACATTTAGCATTATAAATCTACAATTAATATAAAAAAACGTAATACTGGAATATAATGAGTTTCATATGTTAAATCGATATACAAACGATCTAAAAGCTCAATTATATACACTTAGTTTATACACTTTAATAATCTAATCATATATTAACGCTCCACCTATATGTGCATACATCACACTAGATTACAACTCTAGTAGCATATGTTATTATATTTTTATAATAAAATAAGTTTTTGTTTAGATGTGGGATAATTCTCACAAGGCTTAAGCACAACACTTTAATTCTTTTTGAGCACAACACTTTAATTCTTTTTGAGCACCTCACTTTAAAATCAATTTTCATTCATATCATATTATTATTTTGACATTATAATGCACTGTTTCAAAGATCGCATTTCGAGCTTTAAATCCACCCAAAAAAGTATAAAAATATTATGTATACTCTATATAAAATTGACTCAAAATTAATTGATTTTATAGGTTTTAATCTCGTAAAATCACATGAAAAATCATAAATTTTTTGCCAAGTATTTTTTATTTTTGGCATCAACAGATAATAAATACTTTAGAAATTATGGTATTTTTTATATTTGGTGGAGTCTACCTTGGTAGTACATTGTATTCATGTTAGATCCTTGATGATCGCTTTGACCAAATAAATATAAATTAAGGCTTGTTCGGTTTTAGCTAACAAGCCTCGGCGCATTATTGTTTTTTTTTTTTTTAAGTTAAATAACATTTGATTACTTAAATTTTAAATTAAATTTATTTATGACTTTTTCTAAATAATTTAGATGTATAATTTGTTTAGATAAAAATAAATCTATTTTATCTAAATAAATTAGATTCATCTATTTTTTTAGATAAAAATAAACTACTTTATTTGATTAAAACCATTCAATGAAAGCAACCCTAAATTCCTTGAATGTTAGTACTAAGTTATTATATGATTTGTATATGTACTGACTAAGCAAACACAGCTCATACACAGCTCATATCATGCATTGGGATATCAAATTAGCAACCTTAATAAACCTACAAATGTACAGCCTGTTATGAGTCAAAACCTTAAACAAGAATTGTATAAATTACATAATCTGAAAGTAATATAATTGTATTTTTAATATAGTCCCAAAGGTAAGAAGATAAGCAATAAAATTGTACATTTTTGGATGTGTTACCTTCAACTTATTTTATCTCACTAATTTTCACTTTTAGAAGATTTGATTGTTTGCCTATCTCTAGATATATAAACATGCGAATAATATAAGATGGAAATTAATATTATGAAGCCGGCTACATAACCTAACACCTCAAAATATAGCAAAGGGAAAGAGTTATACATATACATTCGACACTATAGGCTGGTCTTCGCCTTTCAACCGGATTTTACAATACCAACCCTAATCCAATCATATATTTGATTTTAAGTAATGATATTCATACAGATTACTTGTACCAACTTGAATTATGTAGCCATAATTAACCATATCGCGACATATTCTCTCTCTTCTATAATAGGATGGATTGACTAGTTATGAATCACACAATCCAAGTTGGTATGAATATCATTACTCTTTAATATTATATAATTTAAGTTCAAATTTATCATTTTAATTAGAAGTAGCCCTAATCCAGTCATATATTTATTTCATATTGATCTTATTAAAAGTAGCTTGGAAACGCACGTTAACACCTTACTTATTTTCAAGACAAAATAAAAATAAAAATAAAAAATTGATCAAGACCCCTATATCATGTTATAATTTGCTAGCACCTAAGCATGTATTAAACAATAATTTACAACTTATTTTTCTCTATTACTACTTTCTCCATAAATCATAGGTCAAGTTTGACCAAGAACAATTTTAGATAAAATTCGAAAAGTA
Organism: Embelia ribes; assembly: GCA_001753735.1. NCBI lineage: Eukaryota > Viridiplantae > Streptophyta > Magnoliopsida > Ericales > Primulaceae > Embelia > Embelia ribes. The sequence continues at coordinate 9,808 of MKEJ01043654.1, read as the reverse complement.
CATAGAAATTGCCAGATTTACCCCTTTACTTTTTTGACTTATTATTATCCCTAATTATTATAAGGGGAATAGTGATAACGATTATAATTTTGAAAAAATTGAACATTTTAAAATAGAAATGATAAATAATTTTGTGACCTAACAATATAGAAATGAACTAATTAATTGTGAGTGGAGAGAGTGATACAAGTTAATTGGTCTTGTAATCTTTGGGTTGGTTTGATTACAACTTTTAAGTTTAAAATTTTCAACCTTTTTTAAAAGTTGGAAGTTGTGTAATTGTCATTCTCGTAATCCGTGACCTAAAAACGTGAGATAAATGAAAGAAAAATATTAATAACTAACCAACCAAACCCCAACAACCAACAAACCCTATCAATAATATGTACATAACATGACTAAATCTCTACAATGATTTACATGATGAATACACAATACAAATCAAAATACAACATTTCCAACAAGCAACATTTCGACAAATTAATCAAAAGAAATTTAAACAACTACCTCGTCGCCTCTAACCTCAATCACAACAACACATCAATAGCAAAATCCTGCCAAAAATAATTACAAATATCATTCGTTACAGATACATGCTCCATCAATATGATATGTACTTTGTATTAATGGCCCTATAAAACCACATGAGTCTAAAATGCAAGTACAACAAAAATATAAAAGTCAGATTCTAAATAATACTATAAAAATAACTATAGGTATGTATAAGTCATGAATACACATGCGGATATAAAACTTAACTTTAAATAACAAGTTAAGTGATACATAACTACGACATAAGGGCAAGTACTGCGACTACAATGTACATGCTTCAAGCATGAGGGGTATATAAGTATACTACAATATACATCATCGTGCAACGTCATCGTCATTGCCCTCTCTCCCTCCTCTCTAAACGTTAGATTAATTGTAAGAAACCAATTATAACTTAAAATTAAAAATTATCTTATTACAGTACAATAGAAAAGCCTTAAAACAACGTTTTAGAAACATCGCTAAAACTCCAAAAACTGACGTTATAGACATTCTATTGTGTTTTTTTTAAACGCCTCAAGTAAGGGAACATTGCTTAATTTTTTTAAAAACCATCATTTCAAAAAGGTCAACTACAGATGTTTGTGTCAAGTGTCACGAGAAACGTTGCAATAATTTATTGTATGACAACGTTTCACACAAAAAAGTTGTCAAAACAAAACATCACAAAAATATAGTCTATAACAACGTTTGACAAAAATATTGTCATAAACGTCGTTGAAATACAACTTATGACAACGTTTAACAAAAACGTCGCCATAAACGTTGTCAAAAGTACATTTCATATATTAAGAGACGTTCAAAAAAACATCTTTTAAAAAATGTTGCAATAGACTTAAGGGTAAATTACATTTTGCCCCATGAGGTGTCTGAATATTTTAGAATACTCCTGAGATATCTGAAATTACATTTTGCCCCTAGTCCAAATACATGTTTAACTTTCATGGAAAACTACCATCTTATCCTTCATTTTACTATCTTATTTTATTCATTTTGACGCTAATAATTGTGAAAATTAGAGAAATGCTATCATATTTTAAGAAAAATATTTTTATATATATATAATTAAATGATCTATTTTTTAAGAAATTAAAAAAATTAGAGAAAATGTGCTATATAAAGGGTAATTCGATAATTTAAGAAGTAATTTATAGATTTAAATCTGATTTCACTTTTCCCTAAAAACTTTAGCGGTAAAATACAATGATATATATTCCCAGTAAGGGGTAATGTGATTTCAGATATCTTAGCGTGATTATGAAATTATCAAAAACCTCATGGGGCAAAGTGTTATTTACCCTAGACTTTTTAGTTATAGTGTTATAGACTTATAGTGAGATAACTAGTCACAATCCAACTTTTATTTACATATATTAATCTTTTGTAGAGTAAGAGGTCTACTCAAGATCTCCAATTGGCTAAGGTTATCACATTTGTCCACAACTTTTGCTTTTTATTTTTTTATTTTTTATCACCATAGCTCATGAAAGGGTAATTGGGGGATTATAACTTTTTACTTGATATTAATATTTTGAAGGAATAATTTCCAATATTAATCTCAACCAATGAATAATTAATTAAGTAAATTAAATCCCATGTAGTTATCGTTCTCTCTCGACTAAGTACCTATATACGCATACACTAGCGGGTAAAGCGTGAAAATAAGTTAATAACTTTCTAATTATTAACTAGAAAAAAGAAGAAGCTTAGCTTGGATTTTTCATTGTTATTTGACACTTATTTACCAATTATACTATGAAATTCTTTTTCTTTGAAAAAAAAAATTATGGGGGACACGAAAAGGGAGATATAGGAGTTAATTAAGTGCATTTATATAACCAACTATTAAGGAGATTAAGCAAAATGATGATTACGGTCAACGATCATCCGTGTCTATGTTGATGACATGACTAACAGATTCCGTGATTATCGGTTCTCAATTAAAAACAATCAACAAATATAATTATTCTGAGACTATTGATTAAAGAAGTTTTAAAATCTGTCGGGTCAAATAACTGATATAGATACGAATCCAACATTATCTATGGTGATTTGACTAAAGCAAACTTCACTAAGTACGGACTACGAGGTTAATTGATTAATGTAAACCTTCTTCGATTTGGGTGTGGTTTTGCTCTTAAACTTGCTATTTTCCCCTAAAATCGTGTGCTAATTTGACAATCAAGGAATTAATTAGTACACTAATATGTACTTAACCAGTAAATTATTTTAAGCATATAACTTAAGTGGGACTGCACATATCTAACGTTCTGCAGATGAGATTACTAAACCACCCTTGTCATATTTTTTAAACACATCTAAAATCAAAATCCTAGCAAGTCTTCCGCCTAGCCTGGGAATGTTGGTACTTATAAACATTTATTTTTCAGACCTACTTTTTAAAATTAATTCTAAAAACGAGTACAATTGCAATGTTTGTTATGAAATATTTCAAAATTGCTTATGTGGTGTTTGGTAAATTGATTTTTTTATTGTGAAAAAATAAAAGTAGTTATGTATTGAGAACGAGTAAAATATTATTAAGATTATTTTGGCAATTAATAATAAGAAAAACAAAAGCAGCTTTTAAAATCAACCATTGGGTTGCTTCCAAACCCTTGAAAAAACAACATATTCTAAAAGCAAGAGTTTTTCTATTTTACTAAGCACCATTGCCTACAATTAAAAAAAATAAAAAAATAGAAGCAATTTATAAGGTTTGTGCCTCTCCCCTGCAGATGTCTCCGATGCAGCACTACCTGTGGCTAAAAAACATTTCACCACCATAAAATTGTATCAGCTTTTAAACAAATAAGCTAACTTATTTTTTCAATTGAAAAACAACTGATAACTATTTTATCAGCAAACAAATCAATGTAACTGTTTCTCTATTTCGATATGATGCTACTTTTAACAAAAATAATACCGAATTAGTAGAAAATTGAGTTATTCCTTTTTGGGATGATTTACAATTCAGATTTTATAATGAGTTGCACGTATTTGGCTACAACTTATAATTTAAGTTTTGCAGTTTATTTGCTTAAAAACTGAACATCATTTAACTATTTTGCTAATTAGGTATAAATATTATGAAAATTTTAAATAAAATATTTATTTGTTTAAAAATAACAATCAAACGAACCCTGAGTTGGAAGTTAATTAAAATTTTACCGTTTATAGTATTTAGTCATGAAACTAAAAGTACGGGAACAAAATAGACATGAGACATTGAATAATTTCTGATAAATTAGGATTAGTTAGGTTGCAGCTTTTAATTAAAAAATGTTACTGTTTATGACTATGAAAAAAGTTTGATGCTTTAATATTATAATATTTTTATTTTTTCATGCCAAAATAATAAAAAATACAATTAAAAGCGGAAAAATCAAATGCAATATAATTTTTAATTAAAAAGTCCCAAAAAATTAAGCTTTTGAAGTTGCAACTAAACGTGCATAGATTGCTTCACTTACCGCATTGTCTTGTAGAATTAACATTGCCAGAGCACATACACACCATCCCCTCGGTCTCGACATCGAACCCGCAATTCCCGCCAGACTTCTCACATGCTCCGCACCCGTTATCTGGCACACCATATGTCAACTTTATCCCGTACATCCAATCCAATGGTCCGACCCCCTCCAATTTGTCCATACCATACAGGCTCGTATAGTGCGTACAATCCAATATATTCATGCTCATGAACTTGATCGTGTTATACCCCGTGAAGCAACACGGTGGCGTATTGTTGGAAAGTAGGTGGAAGATCCGGAATGCAGTGCACGAGCCATAGAGCTCGTCGCAGGAGTGTCCCGAGAAGTTGAAGCAGAGGGATTTGTAGTGGTTCAAGACGGGGGAGTCGATGGAGCAGTTGACCAAGGCGAACACTGTGTCGGATGATGGGGGGATTAGGGCGTATTGGATATCGGACATGACGAAATCGTGGTGGGGTTGTAGGATAGAGCACGTGGACATGGCAGGATCGTAGACTACCTGATGGACCAATTATTAGATAACAAAAATACCAGTCAAATTAAATTTGAAGACACTTTTAATTTATTTACAACAAATAACTAACTTCATGCTATTCATTTCCTTGCAGTTTTTAAGTAAATTAGCAGATGTTCGGAACGTATTGTGTATATACATAATTTAATCTTTAAAGTATTATGATTTTCCCTTTCACGCTTTGAGTGCAATGTCATTTATTGACGATTATAATATGATAACCATAATTTTTCACAACATTATTTATTCAATAAAACACTTCAAAATACAATGACTATGCTAAAAATCTTTTATTTTATAATTTGTAATTTTGTGCGATAGGCTAAATAAATCTAATAATATTGTTGGTGGACAAAATTTACCTTATGTCATTGAACATTTTAATAATGGAACTTAGATAAAAGTACTGCACAAAATCTCAACAATGATAGTCTCTAAAAAATTCCAAAATTTATACCTAATTATTTGTCAATGGAAAATTTTGAAACCGAACTATTAATAAGTCAAGCCCAACATCTTTTGCAACCATCATATCATATGATCATTCAACGCCGCTCAATATTATAAATTGATATATACATCAAAATAAAAAATATACAATTTGTGTATTAACGATATTATAAACATAAATTTTTATTCTAACATCCATCCGTGCAAATTTATTAAATTTCATAAATATAATTTATTCAAATTTATTACATGATGCATACTTCTTTATGAATTTGACGATTACTTTAATCTTCTATTCCTGAAATCTAACATTATGTAACAAAATATCTATATTAATAAATCAAACTAGAAAAGAGAGTATAAAACTTTATATATAAAATTTAGATTTTAAACTTACACGATGAGACATGAATCACTAATTTCAACATATATTATACCAAGTCACAAACCCATGCTTGTTAATTCGATTGGACATGACTTGTCTGAATTCGTTTCGGTTCTACTTAATGCTCCCTAGCGTAATTACTTAACTGAACTACAGAATAACTCAAATTTTTTAGAGAGAGGCTGACACACATTGATGCCAAGTTTGAGTAAATAAAAGCATATATATTCATATTTTAATCTTACAATAATAGAAATGAACAAATACAAAAAAATTACCTTCAATTATCTTATTAGATTAAATAGTCATTAGGTATTTATCTCAATGGGATTAACGAATAAATTGATAGATTTATTAAGATTTATCAATAAGGATCGTAAGATTAAGATGGCCTTTTTAAATTTATAAATATGATCTTGGATGATTGAGCTCTACAATAGATTGAGTGGGGGTAATTTGAGAAATGAAAATTGAGGAAATATTATGAAATTTAGTACTTTTAGAGTAGATGACTTGTTTGGTTAGAGTTTTTAAACTAAAAAGCTGAATTTTCTGGTATAATAAAAAAAGTTGTACGCTTTTAAGTTGTGTTGAATCGTTTGGTTGACTATTAAATAAGCTGGATAATGATAAAATAAGCTGGGATTTTAGTAAATCTCTACTTGGACAAATTTTGTTTATTGAAATAGATTTTAACATCAAAATAATTTATACCCCAAAAAATGTGGAATTTCCATATTTCCATATATATTTAACTATTTTTAAAGTGGTTCATGTTGATGATAATTCTCTCAGTAGTGCGTATAATCAGCAAACATACCCAAAAAAAACTACTAGTTTGAAAAATGAAATTAATACTCTAAATGCATATATATAAACACCATCAAATTGGCTGAGTAATTTATTTATAGAGTCAAATTTTATACATACTTTTATATAGTAATAATAATAATAATAATAATAATAATTTTTTATATATTGCCATCAACAAAAATACAACATCCAACTCTTTTATTTATAAATGAATAGATGTAATCAATTTTCGTTATCTTATAAATTCTCAAAAAAAAAAATAAAAATAGATAAATTATTGAAAAAATGTTGATCCAAATTTGAGAATTGCTTTAAATAGAGGCGCTACAACTGAACAATTAAATAAAGTATCAAAAACTCTATTTGATAATATAAACTAAAATCTACAACTAAACAAAACCTAAATCCTTTTATTAAAGATCCGCCCAATAGAGCAAGAAAAAATTATCCAAAATTTAAACAGGTAAAACCCACCCTAAATGCTAAACAATATGATTGACAATGCATTTTCACACCCACATACAAAAACTCATGAACAAGATTAATGCGGCTTCGGAAAAGAGTACCATCATTGCTTCTACAGTTGATCCAAATTTGAAAATTGCTTTAACCAGAGGCTCTACCAGCATAACAAACCTGCAACATTGAAATAAAACAAATTTGAATTTTATTTCTAGAAAAAGATCGGTTATCCATATGATATACTTTTAATTCCTTAATTGAGGAAAAATTCAAACAACACAATTAACTTAACATATCAGTGAATTGCGAAGACGAATATTTCACAAGGCAACTAAAAAACTGCCTTAGGCCCCCCGAAAATAAGAGACCCCAAAATTTAAAATTTTTTAATATATATATATATTATTTTTAGAATAAAAATAATATTTCTTAATAAATGCCCAAAATTTTGGCCTCATATTTAATTATTCTAATATAAAAAAAATAAAGACCCATTTTTTAGAATTTATTTATTAATTAATTTTAGATCAAATCTTTATAATATATAATTCTAATTTAGTGTGATCTATTTCCTAACTAATATCATTTTTTGATAATCACAATTCACAATTAACTTTAAAATCAACTTACCTTTTCATCTCCTCACATAGCATGTTCTACTATACACTGAAAAGAAAACTCTCTCCTCTCATTCTCTCAAGTATTAAATCTCCATTGAAGCTATTCTAATTAATCCTTATTGCTCCATCAAATAAAATTAAATCAATATACCAATTTCATCTCCGTGGCCTTGTCAACAAATTTAATTAATCAAGTTCTATCTTTCTAGTTTATCTTTTTTTTAATATGATATACAATATTTAGTTTATTATAAATGGTTGATTATATTATATAATATTCTTTTTGCTTAAAAAGTTTCATATTTAGCATTAATATGTCTAATAGGAAGTACCCAATTGGATATGAAAAAAAAAAAAGAATTGAAAAGCTAATCTCGTCTCAAAAGGGAGCTCTTGATAAATTTGTAATAAATGAGAAAAGTAGTACAACTCAATTAGTGGATGAATCTCCGAGCGAGCCAAATCTTGATCAAGAGGTGAGTGATAAAATTTGTCATAGAAATAATGATAATATGCAAGCAAAAAAAGTGGATTTCCCTGTTTTCGATAAGAGATTGGAAAATGATGAGGTTGAATTAGAAAATATAGAGATTGAAAATTCGACAGACCCATTGCTTATCAATATATATGATCTTGGAAATTGGACATTTATAAATGTAAAATTAAGAGATGTAATAGTGGAAGAGGGTCCAATAAGAGACGATAATTTGGAGTTTTCGAAAGATAAGAATAATAGATACTTCTCTAGATCATTATGTACTATAAAATTATCCTAATGCATATATTGCATATAAGATATTATTGACCATACTTCTGATAATTGCATCTGCAGAAAGAAGCTTTTCAAAACTTAAACACACCAAATTGTACTTGAGATCGACTATGTCACAAGATAAATTGAGTGGTTTCACAATTTTATCTATTGAGACAAGTATATTAAAAAATCTTGAATACAAACTTTTGATAAGTAATTTTGCATCTCAAAAGACAAGAAAAATGTTTAAATAATTGGTACTTCTTACTCCTATTTTGCAGCTTCAGCTTGAGATAATGCGGATTGATGAAGAATGATTTGTATATATTTTGGTACAAATAAACATCGTAAACATTGATAAACAACGTCCAATATTTGACATTCGATGCATATTATTCATTTTGTTACAATATTACGGTATTCTATATGGATTTCAAAAACTCGAAGTCAAATTGGGCAATATAGTTGCTTCAGAGATTTGTTGAAGGTTTGCAATTGAAAAATGCATTCGGATACTGAAAGTCGAAGGAGATCTATAAAATTATTAAGCTGGAAAAATAATGAAGCAGAACAAGCTATCACTTTTCTGCATACTTCGATCGTGCGAAGTATTGGATCAATCAATCCATCTAGCCGGAATACAATTATACTCAAGGCCTAATAATATTGACTTGTGTTATATTTTTCCTAAATAAAATCACCTTATTCTAACCTAATGTTATTAAATAACAATCAAGTTATATTATAGGGTGACGTTAAAAGATGCACTAAGAACAAGAATTGAGTACGCTTCTGAAAGCATACATTGGCATAAAAGCAATTTGGTATATATTTTTATCTCCTTTTATATTATAATTTTTAGTCTTTTTCACTATACTTCATGTTGTTCCTATCTATCACTGCTATAGAACATTTATCACTGTTAAAATGATAGGAAGAAATAGAAATAAATTTGATAAATGTTTAGGTTGAGAGAGGAGCAATAACATTTATAATGCTTATTTTCAAAGCTCAAAAGTTTTCAAAAGTTTCAAGTTGTTGCACAAAATAAAACATAGAACTAGTTTACTATCCCTAACTTTGTGGTTATGCTTGTACATTGAGCTCGAGATGCGTCACTTAGAGGGTATTTTTTAGAAAAGTTTGCTAGTGAAGATTAAATATTCATTGACTTAATTCGAAAACTTATGAAATTGTTTCTTCGAGAAAAAATGATTCGACTCATTTACTTTATAAAGGATGTTTATGCCTAATGCCACTTTTCAAAATGATAAATTTAAAAATCGAGGGCTAAAAGTGGTCAAAGAGGTGAAAGTGCCTAACGATGGTATAAAAAGAAAAGAAAAAAAATTGTAAAAGGTGGAAAATATTAAATAAATTAATACCATCGATTTTTGTAACGAAGCGTTACAGGAGAGATAGGGTCAAAAATAAAAGGAAATATAAGTCAGATGACGTAGCAATGACAACCGACTTATGTTTTGAGAATGTGGAAAGTTTAAATGAATATCTTTTGAAAACAAAATTTGAGTCAAATTTAGAAAGAAAAATAAATAAAATAAAGGAATTAGTTTCATAAGCAATCTTTTTGAATCATGGGAATTTAACCCTAACTTAGCTTACTTTTCCTTGAGTTATCGAGTTTCGGTGACACAAATTGAACCCAATTAAAGTCATGTCCACTCAGATTTGGATGGTCAACTGGTTTAGCACACTAAGTCAAGCAACAACTTGTCAAGTATATTAAGTGTATCAAGCTTTGGT
>MKEJ01043653.1:0-12522 GCA_001753735.1 Embelia ribes | reverse complement strand
GTTGATAATCAATTACCCTACGAACAAAAAGAGGTATTCCATATTCAGCAGCGATCTGTCTCTTATGCTTCTCAGCAGCAGCATGAGCAATCTCATGGCAATCCACGCAAACAAGGACAATATCATGAGACCGATGGCTTTTCAAATGCTCAGGAAAATGTATTCTGTAGCACGATGGGATTATCCGGTATCGTAGGTAGTGATTTGCTTCACCGCAGCCAACACATATGTTTTTCTTACTCTGAATATAGAAAACATTGCCTTCATCTTCTGGACGACCTTTAGGTTCAAAGAGAAGCATAATGGCAGGTGGGTTCTCTTCAACAAGTTTTGCCAGATCTCGACTTAAGTACCTACCGAATTTAGATTTATATATTTAGATTTAGGTTGAATTGGATAAATCAAGCTTGTACACATACATGGATACACATCTTATGGAGACAAAAAAGAAGTCTTGATTTGAATAATATGAGCAAAACTAAACACAAAAGAACAAGTTAATAGAAACTTGATACCTTTACATAGATGCATAATAATAGCAACAGGAATGCATGTCTAAAGACAATATCCATGTCATAAAAATTATAAAGGAGAGGCATCTTACTAACCACTCAAGCTTTCTGCGATCGCAATAGCATAATAACCTCCCATCATTTGCATATATCCTACAATTATGATAAACAGGAGCTTTGCACGAGAATTTTTGGACAAACAGCTGCCGAGATGCCTTTTTACCAACTTGCTTTGTTTTCTTGAATCTACTTTGATTGACAACGGATCCATTTGCTAGTTTATAGTTAACTTTAGCCCATATATTGTAATTGTAAAGAGAAAGAGGGCAGCTCCCATTTCTACCCATGTGTTCTTGAAGAATCAGTTTAAAAATATCTTCCAGGCTTGTTAACTCGTCTGAAAATATATATTCCAAGTCTTCCAAATGACTGCAAATTACAGGTGATGGACATTGAATAGCAGAAATAAAATTTGGAGAATCAATATTCATCTCAGCTTCAGAAATGGTGTTATATATTTCCGTCTCTAGAATTGGCACCTTTTGAACAAGGGCAGCAATCGCATGATCTGATAATACGAATCTCAAGCTTTCATCATGAACACGTGCCTGAGGAATAACACATTGAAAACCATGCTCAATGCATAAAAATATGTTTGTAATCACCCCCCAACAAAGAAAAATGACAAGAAGCATTACAATGTTAAATGCAGGATTTTCCAATCCCTTGTTTCATGTTGATAGAGAAAGAAAAAGAATATCCTAACCACTAGCTTATGGAAACAAATAAATGTGTCTAATTTCGAAAAAACTAAGAAACTAAAGACAGAGAAAACAAACCATTAAGTCCCTCCACGTACACAATCGCCTCACAAGATCCTGAAACTGTTGAAATGAACTTTAAGAAACAATGTGTAGGTTATGCAATCTTTCAATGTGTTCCAGAAACTATACAGGAGAGCACACCTGAATACCACAGGATTGTGGCAAAAGTCCTCTTTGATCATTAAAATAACGAGAAAGGATAGATGAAGCAGCCGACTCTCCAGGAGTAACTTCATTCTCTTTGGAGAAAAGCTGAAGACAGATTGCATTTGAACGCCGTCTGGCCTCGAGAACAAAACGGAATTTGTCATCGGGACAAGCTGAATTTTCTGATAGACTTAAACTTTAGCATTTTAATACTATAAATAAATAAACTACCAAAATTAAGAGGTCATATCCCAGATTCCATGGCTGAGTCTGTCGCTGATGTCACTCATATCAGAGTACAATAAATTTTTCTAGTCAAAACAAATTGACAAGAATAATAAATACTCCCTCCATTCCAAATTTTTAGTCTGCTATGGAAAACACAACTTATTAATTCCAAAATTTTAGTCCGTTATTAAAAATCTCAACTTATTAAGAGAGATATCGTTAAATGAGCTAACATGCAAATTTACCAGCTTTAAATATTTTCTCCTAGCCAAATATGTAGTGAGAAAATGGAAGAATACAAAACTCACTAAGTATGAGCAATTTAGGAAATTCAAAACAATTAGCTTTAGGAGTCGACTATATTTTGGGACATCCCAAAATGGAAATAAAGGACCATTATTTTTGTTTTTTGAAATTGCACGCTACAAATGATCCCAAAAAAACTATTGACATGCTATTCTTTTACCAAATTGCTTTGATCCTCTAGCATGCAGGTTTTCTTTTACCTTTTTCCTTTTCTTCAGTTCTGCTCAGATATGTATTTTTTTATCTATTGTTTAGCTATCATTAAGCACAATATACCCTTTCATTTACTTAACCTCTACTAGGCTTTCTGCTTTATAAACGACCACACCGAAGTAATGAAAACCTTGAGTCCAGTGCAACTTAGAAATTAAGCTTTTATATGCTCCAACATTGTAACAGGCTGCCAAACGCTCACCAAAGATAAGAAGCAGCCTGAATACTATTTTACCGGAGGACACAACAGGAAACGAACTGCAGATTAGTTCCACACTTGATAGGTGTTTCCAACTTTCCATTACTTTATCTGGCATACAGTTTTACAAGATTTCTCACATTGAAGATTGACACAGAAGGTGGTAAAGGAAGCTTCTTTACGCTTTAAGCTGTTTTCACAATAAATAACAAATGATAGTTTCTCTTTATAAAGACCACATTCTGTCAGACCACTGTTAACTTCAAACATGTGCATTCAAATAATATTTGTATTATGATTTTTCCCACTTAAAGCTGCTATTGAATTGCAGGGTACAAAATTTTAATGATACTAAAGCGACAAAAATATATAAGATGGAAAAGCACATACCACTTAGTTCAATTAGCTCAAAAGCAAGACAACGCGCAATATACAGCAGATAATGGGCATCTATTTGAGCATACTGCAACATTTCAATAGGAAGTGGTCTCTGTCTCCAATCTTCACGCTACAAATTCAAGAACAACCAGGTGACAATGATGCATCCATCAGAAGCATGTCACTTAACAACCTACATATTTTTAATTTAAGCATAAAATTTTAAGTATTATGCATATGTAATAGAAGGTGTGCATACATGTATGTCACATTTCCATACATTTCCTTGTGATGGAGCATAAGACAGTAAGAAACTAATGCATAACTAGGTTTGTCAATTGGATTGAATTGAGAGTCTCAATCCAAAATAAATCCAAACTAAATATATTTGGATTGGTTTATGATTGCGTTAAAAATAAGTTTGGTTTGGATTTGGATCCAATCCTAAGTATAATAATTGGGTTTGGGTTTGGGTTTGGTTTGGATTGGTTTGGTTTTTGGTTTGGGTTGGATCCAGTCCATAGTACATAGTCTAAAAATAACTTTGTGTGTCCTTTGGTTTTTATCCACCGGTCTCCACTCAGAAGCGCCCCTCTCTCTCTCTTGTCATATATTTAGTGAAAATGAAAATAAATTCACCACAGTAAATTACTTCTATTAACAGAAATCTAAATTGATACATGCATATGGCATTTTTGTTTTTCTTTAATTGAATACCAAAACCATACAACCTTTCTTATGCTCCAACTTCTATTTCTCCTCTATCTATTATGACTTATCTTTCTTCCAAAAGTTTTTGCTTAACAAAATTATTTTGGGAGTAGTAGTCCTTGAATTGATAATTTTTTATTTCATTTTACTGCAACAAAATTCTAGATTCATCCTATTGAAGTAATTGTTAACTTTTAAACTTTGGACCTCTTTATGCAACTCAATTTCAAGGTATGTTTTTTCAAATTTGCAATTCTTCAAGTACGATAGAAATCCCCAATGTTGTTGATTAATAAAGTTGTAATTTAATTAATGAAGTTGTATTTTGATTAATAATAAGACATTATATAAATTTGGGGATTGAATATATTAAATAAAAATTTTATCCGTGGGTGTCATTATGATTGTTGTGTTTGTAAACAAGATGTATTGGAACAATTTCATACTCATGAAATACTAATTTTTCAATGAAAAGGAAAATGAATGCATAACTGAACAATGAATTTCTTTTTATTTGGATTAACATGGAAGGAAAAACAAAAGGGAAAAGATATATGAAAATTTTATTTTTTTTCTTTTAGCAAAAAAGATACAGACTAAAAAAAAATTATCAAAAGAAGGAATCTCTTTTAAATGAAAACTTATACCAAGACTATATATGCATTGGAACAAAAGTAAAAAATTTATAATTTAAAAAATGATGAAAATTTATCATGTTGGATAACTACACTTCCATTACGTCAATATCAATTTACCGGTAAAATATTATGAAATTGATAAACACTTAATTTGCAATGTTTGAGTTAAAAATATAGGATAAATACATAAAATTGTTTTGAAAGTTCTCTTTCCCTATCAAAATAGTTTCACTATTAATTGATTTTGTTTTCTTTGGCATAAAAATGTCTCACTTTTTTAATGCAAAATATCAAATTTTAATTTGGGTAGTAGAATGTAATAGATTGGAGTGATTTATTTTTCTTTTATTATTTTATTTATTAATAATGGGCATGTATAAGTAGAAATTATTAAAATCATATTATTCAAATTGAAAGTATCATTAAAAAATACTGTTGCAATGTTACTTTTATGTCCCATACTCTAGAAATATAATAATTATTAAAATTATATTATAATTTTATGAATTGGAACGAAAAGATGAAAATTATATTATAATTTAAAAAATTATAAAAATATATTTATGTTGTAAAACTATGTTTTCATTATGCTAATGTTAGTTTATTGATAATTTTATATATTATGTAAAAATTGAAGATAATATATTACTATTATAATGTAGAAGTAGTTGTGCAATTATATATCATAAACCAGTCAAGAACAAATAAAAAATTATAAACACCACAAAGAAAATACAAAAAAAAAAAAAGAAATTACCAATTCAAAATTAAAACATTCTCCATGCATTCCGTGCAACCAAGTCAACTTCCATTGGGAACCATCTCTCATTTAAAAAAAAAAAAGTAAAAAGAATTCAATTCTCTCATATAAATACATCTATGAATAATTAATTGAAATTTATTCCCATTCAAATCACCATGTCAGTTACTCTTTGCTAACTAGAATTTTGAAATAGAAAACGTATGGGCTGTAAAACCCATTACAAACTCTTAAATGCCTTTTTAAAAGTTTTTTGTTACAAAAGGGAAAATCATTATCAAAGACAATTGAGTTACATGTAACTTAGAAAAAAATCACGAGATAAAAAGAATATAAAACAAATAGCAAAAAAAGTGTCAAAATCAAAGATACTTATTCTAATGTAACCTACAAGTAATTTCATAAAATAAAAATAATACAAAAAACAAAAAATGGCAAATTTTATTGTAAATGATTGTTGGTAACATTAAACACAATTATTATGGACATAATTTATAAATAAATTCATTGATGATTATGACAAAATTTGTAACTTATATTGATCACACAATGAAGTTTACAAGAATTAAAAATATAAAACAAAGAATCTTTGTATACATGTAACTTACAACTAAATGAAAGTAAGGTCAAAGACACAAATTGAGATATTTGCCACAATTAGTGACAATAACTATGTAACTTACAAAATAAATAAAAGTTATGCTCAACAATTTATTGGTGCACCGAACCACCGAACCGAACCTGGTTCGGTTCTAAAAGTAACCAATCAGTTTGGTTCAGTTTTTAACATTAAAAAAATCGTTTTATTCGGGTATCAGTTTGGTTAAGGGGTTGGGGTACAATGGTTCAGTTCACACCGAACCGATATATAAAATTACAAAATTACCCCCACTATATATATATCTCCTACACAGTCATATTTGAAACAAACGCCTCCCCTCCGGACCTGCATCTCATTAGTTCTCTCTCTCTTGCCTTTTCGTGTGTTATACATATGTGTGTATCTATATATATACATCCAATTATTTGTGTGTATATATAATATAATATATACATATATATACACTCATATTTGTATATCTACATATATATGTGTGTGAATATATATATATATACATTCATGATATAGATATCTAAACTCAGATCTGCAAGTTTTAAATATCAATTTGGTGAAATATTATTTTTTAATTTTTTTAAATTGCATTTTTTTTTTCAAAAATCAAATTTATTTTAAACTATATATATATATATATTTATTTGTTAATAGTTTTGGTTTGAAACGGTTCAAAATGGTTCGAACCGAACCGAACCAGTCAATTCGGTTCGGTTCAATTTGGTTTTTTGATTGAATCGGTTCGGTTCTATAAATAACTTATGGTACAATCGGCTGGGTACAATCGGCTTGGTTTTGAACCGATTGCATACTCCTAAATAAAAGTTATGCTCAAGTAAAATAATTATACATGTAATACTTGTAACATTTTCACAACTAAAGTCAATTATTGCATATGTAACTAACTAATATTCATGTAGCTAAATAACAGATAATTGTTATGAATTTATAACTTACAAATTGACTCACACAATTATAATTACAAATGATAAACTCATGAAGAAGTTAATCAATAAAAAAATAAACATGTAACATAATTAGCTGAAAGTGCTTTTTGCAATTGAATATATTTTCTTTGCCAATAACGTGTGCATATTTAAAGTCAAATAATTAAACAAAACTATAACTTACAAACCATTTCGCACAGTAATGATTTATAATAAAACTATGAACATGCAACTTAAGAAAAAAATATGAACGTGATGGACAATACTACAAACTACAAGTTATGACACCAACCCCCCAAAACTACAAAAAAAAATATCCCGTGCAAAACACGGATTTCACACTAGTGTTTTAGTAGAGAGTATTCCACACGATCCAACAATTTCATCCCCCATCCCACATTTCATTAATGCTCATCCCCCTTTTTTATTGGGGGTTTGATTATTCCTCACAACACTACAATTTATCATTAATTATCCCTATCGCGATATACCTCCCACTAAAAGCCCCAGGTTTACGAAGGAAAATCACTACATTTATTATCAGTCATTCCCATGAACCAAAAAATCCCTCAGATACCACAAAAGCAAACATCAACAGCCTAATAAAGTATATACTGCATGCTCCAATACATACATCTGATGTACTCTTTCCCATGTTAACTTAACACGAGTAAGAGAAAAGAAAAAAGACAAACCAAAAACAAATTTCAATTTATAAGCAATATCCACTTACTCAAATCTTTTTCAAATACAATCTAGGCACTCATTTGATGCAATTTTTAGAAGCTGAAAGTTCTCACAAAAGACTCTATAAGAAAAACCTTGTGCAAAAGGAAGTTTAAACACAAATTATGTTGTGGTGTATAATGCTGCCTTAGTGAATGATGTTCGGGATTCAGGAAGTCTTTAGCAGACAAGAAGTGTTCATTTTTTTTTAATTACGACAGAATGGATAAGCAAATGAATAACAAGTGTAGATGCAACACTCTGACAATCTGTTAATCAATCCTGTCTGCACTGACCGGTATATAAAAGCCCTTTATCATCAGAATACAAGTTTCTAACACAAGAACCCATTATTTTCACTAACCCCTTTTTCCAGTCATCATCAGTTAATTACTGGGGCTCAATGTCATCATGGTCCTAATAGTTTGTTACCAGCACACAGCCCAACCTAAGTTATATTACTCCTTCCGTCCCATAAATATAGGCCTATTTCTTTTTTCACTTGGATTACGAAGTTACATTTAATGAGGATAAAGAAATAAACTTTATCACTAATTTTCCAAAAATACTCTTTATTATCATGAGAGAGAATGTTTCTTGATATTGAAAAAAGTGATTGGTGTTGATAAAAAGTCTACCATATTAAATAGGGGCATAATAGGAAAGATTTTTCTACACCTTTGTCCTGAAAAGGAAATAGGCATGTATATTGGGACGTACGGAAAAGGAGAGCGAGCCTATATCAATGGGACGGAGGGAGTACAATTTTAGTGATAACTAAAAACAGAAAACTGACTAAAAATACAAAACTGGGTACTAAATAAATTAAACAATAAAAAGAAAGGATTTACCTGCTCCTCTTCCTTTGACATGTGCTGGCTAACAGACGTTTGAAGGGCTCCGGTACATGACGCAAGCTCCCTAGCAAAAAATTCATCTGTGCGCCTATTAGAATTTAGCAGCTCAAACAAAAGATCAAAAAGATCACTTTCTCCCTTGTGCTCTAAGGAGTAAGTTTGTGCCACATTCTTCACTCGAATGTCAAGAGCTGGAAAGATAACCTGCAACATAATATCTTTAAGCAATCACATCTTCGGCTCATGGCATCGAGGCATCGCCTTGGAAAAAAAAAGCAATATCTAAGCAGAAAGCACCGATAGATATTTGGTGGAGATATTGGACTCCACTCCCAATTAAAAATAGGTGACATCTAAAGGAATACCAAATCAAAAACCTATCCTATGGATTTATACCTAAATCTGATCATTCAGACAAGAAGGAAAAGCTGAGATCAATGATTCACTTAGCCTGCTACTTTTAAATGTTTCATCATCTAAAACATCATGTGAAGAATCTGAAATTAATTAGTTTGAACCCCAGAGACAATTTGGTCGAACTTATGAAGTTAACAACCTCCAGTGTCTAGTGATTCATGATATTTAAAGGGGAAAACTTTTGATTACTTGACAAGATTTATCTGTTCATTGGACTAACAGACTTAAATTAATGGAAGCCAATCCAGAGAATGCATGTATGAACAAGTACAGCAAGATAAATTATAAGGTAAAACGAAGCAGCAAGCTTAAACTAGTGAAAATTACAGATCAAGAAAAAATTAATATCCAATCAGATACTAATTAATATAAGAACAATCAAAGCAGTGACTTCTGCATTAGGATGTACTTTTGTGCTTCAATGGGATTCTGATTAAGCTTGTGCTTAACATCACTATTCAGCAGACCACGATGGGTGGGTATCAAATGTAGTGCCATCATTTTGTAGGGCAGTGCTAGACAATAGTTCTAATTCTTGGACACATTGCACAACAATTCTGCTAAGTATGCCCTTGTGGGATTTTAGGCTATCAAGGGTTCAAAGGTAAGTCTTGACTAATGGGTTTCAATTCTAACAGGATATGCTCGGGGATGTCATGACTATGCAAATTTGAGCTTATTTCGTCCACTACTTTATACAAGTTTTAACACTCATGAATTGTGCCTTGCATCAAATAAATTCCAAAAGAATGCGATTCGTTGAGACTTGGAAGGGGGGTTATCTTTGTGAATGGTGAAGGATTACTTTGTCTGGTCCAAAGTCCAGAGTATACTCTTTAGCCTTCCCACCTTTGTACACTTGCTAATTTCCAACCACAAAAATGAAATTCAATGGCAAATTGTGAAAAGAAACTCAGACTATTTGGACGAGTAGGCACATTCTGACCGAATGGTGTTACCATTCAAAGCTGACACAAAGGCTGTGATCATCTTCTTCATCTGCTTTATAGTGTCAATGTCTGGAGCATCTTTTGGTCGTCCTTTGGCATGGTGAGATCAAGCCACCAAATGTTAGAGCTCTTATTTGTTCTGGGGGAGGAGCATGCCAGAATAAGTGCAAGAAGCAGGCTTGGGGCCTTATTTACTTTTTTGTGATGTGGCACATCTGACTATATGAGTGGAAATAAACTTGAAAGCCTTTGAAAACTCGAGACTCCGACCTTTTTCAAAGGGAACATCTATAATTTTGTTGGTTGAAGAATGGATATCCGTTTGAGTTGGTCAATTTTGAAAAGTTCATAGAGTTTCCTTTTGCGTAAAGGGTTTCTTCCTGTTTTGGCATCTGTCATTTCTAATAATAGTTTATTCATCAATTAAGAAAAGAATGGAAAGATTTAGTCAAATGGTTAGCACATTTGAGATTTGAGTACTCAATTGTTAATAGCCAAGAGGCTTAAAGATACAGCAGCATGAAACATATTTTAGGAGAGGTTTGCACAACAAGTAACAAGCACGATATTTCTGGGTAAATCAGTCTAACCACACATTGCTTCACGTACTGGAAGGAAACATAATTAAATTGCCATAATAGTCAGAAAGCACTTGTTCAAAATAGATGGTAATGAGGATAGAACAACATTGGCTTCATAATCTTTTTTACATAAATTGGTGGAAATGACATGGCAGTACCCTGTTAAATATGTGAATTAGAAAGTATTTCTGATATTATCTAAGTAAATTTATAATGAATTTATAATGACAGATTTGATTAAAAGAAAACATGGATTTAATGGTTCAAAAGCTAACATAATAATCCATTAAAAACATATTTTCCCAAAGTGATGAGAAATCTAATTATCCTTAAATAGATTATCCTTAAATAGAAAGTGAGCATAGCATGTCCACAGTGTTTCCATATGCGGACGCACAACTCCAAAACATGTCAGGTATGTGTTCGGCCCGTAAAAAAATTAACTTTAAAAAATTTAACACACACACTGGCTTATGTGACACGTATTCAGTGAGTTTTGTGACGTGTTTGTACCAGAAATGTGTCAAACAGTGGTACTGAACTCAACTCACCACAACCAAGCCTTTATCCCACCTACATAGGGTCGGCAACATAGATCATTTGCCGCCAAAATGCTCGATCAAAGCCACCTCAGTTGTCGACCACAACATGACATCTCTTTCCTAACCACTTCCAATAACATCCTAGATCTACCCCGAACCCCGTACCCTCAACTACCAAAATGTCACTCCTCCTAAACGCCAGTTGTAAAAAGCTCTAGGCGCCATTAAGGCATGAAGACCACTTATTGGATAAGGCTCTAGGAGCCAACAGAAGAGCTCGCCCGGTGTTAATAAGTTTTTTCATATAATTGCATAATCTCCTAAAAGTTTTAATTTTTACTTGGTGAAATAGGAAGTATAGTCTTTTTTGAAATATGCGTGAGGAATTGGTAAAGCTTCTTGATATATTTCATGTGGTCCTTTATGGTCTACACCAATAATAGTTTACTTGGTAAGAAATAATAAGTGATAACAATAATACGACGTATCATAAAACAACTTATACCACAAAGATAGAACCAAGAAATAGGAAATTCGGGTGATGTGAGGGAGTCACTAGCCTAAGCGCCTTAGGCTCCAATGCTTGAGCTCAAGGAGATTGCCTGGGCTCGTCTTGGTAATGCCGCTCGACTTAACCAATATAACTCGCCTTGGCCTTGCCTCATTCCAACCGAGAGCCTAGACATGTACCTGTAGAGCTTTTAATAACACTAACAAACCGAAGCATCTGATGGTCTTCTCTATTCATGTC
Source organism: Embelia ribes (assembly GCA_001753735.1). Classification (NCBI taxonomy): domain Eukaryota; kingdom Viridiplantae; phylum Streptophyta; class Magnoliopsida; order Ericales; family Primulaceae; genus Embelia; species Embelia ribes. Next base: position 1,222 of record MKEJ01043653.1, on the reverse strand, counting down.
CTAACCATCTCAACCGACTTTTGTGCAACTTATCCTCAATTAATGTTATTGGTACCATCACGCGAATCCTATCATTTTGAATCTTGTCTTTTCAAGTCTTTCTGCACATTCATCTTAACATTCTCATATTCGTTACCTTTATCTTATTCGCGTATTGCTTTTTTTCGTTGCCTAACACTCTGCATCATCATAGAATATAGCGGGCCTCACCTTGGTAGAATAGAATACTCAACACAATCCATCATTCAACCCAACCCGTTGTGATCCTAGGCTCTGCATCAAGATCAACTTCTTCATCCTCCTAAGCCATCGAATCTAGATAAGTAAATGCCTACTCTTTGGTGCCACTGGTTTAAAGGTGTAAATGGACAGAGCCGTTCGGGAGCTGCTTGAAAGTAGTCCGTTAAAGAGCTCGACTTAGGCTCGGCTCGTTTATAAAAGAGCCGAGCAAGAGGCAAATTTTAGAACTCGTTTAGAAAACGAGCCAAGCTAGAGCTTGGCAAAGCTCGGCTCGTTAGCTCGAGAGTTTGGCTCATTTATATACACAATATATATATATATATATATATATATATATATGGAAAAAGAAAATTAATTTAGTTTAATATCAAATGTCTATAATGATACACAAATAAACTAGTTATAACGAAAACTTGTACAAACTAGCTTGGTATAGTTCACAATTAGCCACATCACTTGTCAACAATACAAAGCAAGTTCTTTCACATCTCTCTCTCTCTATATATATATATAGATATATTGCCATAATCCTCGACTTCTTCTCTGTATAAAAGCTCCAATGGAGAAATGAGGCGGTGATAACAGGGGGTTTGGGGCAATCGGATCTGAGAACACCAAAACTCAATTGCGACTTGGAAAAACTTCTCTAGAAACTGGGTGTAAGGTTGCATAAATCGGACGAATGCAGGAGGCCGTGCACATGCAAATGCGTGTGCAATTTTATGAAAATAATTACATAATATCAATTATTCTCTCTCATGGTCTTGTTAGTTCTGAAATTAGCTCTCTGTATCTCATCATAAATTTATCACAAACACCGGAGCCCACCACCCCGGCAGCCTTCTCACCGCAACCAGTCTCACCTCCGGCTACCAACCTGGCCTGGGGCTAGTTGTTTGAGTTGTTTCAGATGACCGATGAGGTAACCAACGATGCCACCGTTAAGCAGCAGCCCAGAAGGGAAGAGTTCAAGTCGATTCCG
>MKEJ01043648.1:0-16697 GCA_001753735.1 Embelia ribes | reverse complement strand
TGTAGACTACTCGTACCTCACTTCGTGCTAGAAGACTCCAAGACTCTAGACAAGATTTTGCCCAAACCCGCCTTCACTTTACCCCCCGATTTGATCTACCAAATGACTTCAAATCAATATGCACCTAGTTAGATTTATGCAAGATGAGAAAAAAGAAAAATAACTTTGTTTCGATGTACATCAAGTGCATGAATCTAGACAACAAAAACGTGAGATCTCTACCCACCACTCTCTCTCACTCTTCATTTCATGATTTAGACAAAGAGTAACTTCATGAGAATAATGTGTTATCATATATGATCTAAATGCATTTTTATCACGCTAGTGTGTCCGGTGGTCAGAGTCGGCTGTCCGACAATGTACACCCATTGGACAATGCAAATTTTTACAAATTTCTTCAACTTCGGTTTAAATACACCCCTCTCAGTATAGAATTCTTGCTGACTGTCCGACGACATGGCCTTGTGGGATACCCTCCAAACCCCTATCTCACAACCACTATATTTGACTTTTAACATCAACTTTTTACATATAATATATACACATACACCATACATGTCTCCCCATACTATACATAAATACATACTCCATATTTATGAAATTCATTACATTAGTTACTACACTTACATCCCCATACTCATACTATTGCAACAATGTAGTATATAGGCACACCACTACACTTATAAAACTAATTCCACATATATTCCATACTAACACGTACATAGCAACTCCGCACTTATGCATTCACAATACATAATATACTACGCATCAACACATTAATATGTCACCACACTAGGACATACGAATGTCACTACTTACACCATGCTTATATGCACAAATGCTATATATAATATCAATACATAAATATGAAAAATTAGTTCGGAATTTTCGGAACGTTACATATATGCACAATACAAAGCACATAGCACTCAACGACCCGCCATGACTACGATTTCCACGATAGGCACCCAATAATGTATCACATCTCATATAATAATATCATTTAAGTGAAAAAAATTATTCACGAATTTTTAGGACATTACACGAGTTATATTATTTATTATTATATTCAACGGAAGTCAACCGATGCATTTATTCTCTCTAGTTTTTCTGTTTCTTCGCCAAAACTCATAGAATAAGATAGAGATACATTAAGGCTTATGTTTATGTTTTTGCTTAATTTTTGTTATTTTTGTTTTGATTTTCTTTAAGTGGAAGCCTATTAAGTTGAAAACCAAACTTTAGACCTATCATTTTTCTTGTCCTTGCTCCCATATAGCTCCACCCAAGTCAATAGATGCATTTATTTTCCCTCTAGTTTTTCTCTGTCTTCGCCAAAACTCTATAGAATAAAATACAGATAAATTATCAATACTGTGAGCCAATGGGGCGCCATATGTATTTTTGGATAAATTATACTTTTCCACGTGATGTATCTAAATATTTCAAATACTCCCTAAGATAGCTGAAATTACAGTTTTATCCCAAGTCATAATACAAGTTTCATGAGGGAAGACCATATAACCCCTTACTTTATTGCTTATTTTATTTATTTTGAAGCTAAATCTTAAAAATTATAGAAAACAATCATATTTTATAAAAATATTAATAAATTAAATTATAGAATTTATTTATTTTTTAAATCAAAAGGCTAGAGAAAGAGTGCTACTCAAGCAGTATTTATTAATAGATCATTCTTGGCATCCAGAGTGACTTTCTATTTTGCCTCCAAATCTTTAGGGCTAAAGCGTAATGGACATACAAATATCAAGGAGCCAAAGTGTAATTTAATAAACCTTTGGGGGGCGGGGGGGTGTTGTCTTGAAACGTTTTGGAAATCCTTGGGGCCAAAGTGTAATTTACCCAAAACATTTATTTGTCCTCCAAACTAGAATATCTCTTTCCAATTGAGCGAAAATGTAACTATAGCCTTTTGTCTTTAGATTACCTCGCAAGGCTAAGCAGTATTGAATAGGAAATTATACTCTATTTAAAAAATATATCCGATTTTTTTACTTGCTGTAGTAACAAAATAAATACTTGAATATGATTAATTTTTAATTATGTTACATTAATGATTAGAATTAAGACTATTTTGCTACGTTAGCGAGTAAGATAATCAAATAAAAATTTTACCTAAATAAATCATTGATCACGTTGAATTCAAGGGCCAATTAGGAATATTATAAATAAGGTGAACTAATTATAGCCTTTCTAAGTGTTGAAAAAAAGTGGTTAACAATTAAAAAACTAATGATATACGAAGTGAAAATTTATATACAAAATTTGTATCAAATTGTATTATATGGTTAATAATTAATCACATCATTATATACATTCTCTCTCTTCCTACAAAATGCGATGATATGACGAATTATTAATCACATAATAGGATTCGGTATTAATTTTTAATATAAATACTTTATATAAATTTTTTGTACGTATATCACTCTTCTAATTAAAATGAGACGGGGCATTATTACATTATGTTTCTCTAATGATTTGTTAACTGACTAGGTGAGATTGCCTTTACAAGTTAAGAGTACGGTTCATGGAAAAGATGCATCTAAATTTTGAATTTTAATATAAGGGTGTGAGTCAAATTTTATATATACAAAAATAGAATATAGCATAAACGAATACAAAAATATTCCCAAATTTTATAGTATTATATCATATTTCTATGCACAGAATTTATCCCGCATCATTATACTAATGTCTCTTTCTCTCTGGTTGGTACCAAATTCTCAATGGCAGTTGAATAACTCACAACACCATCCAACCTTCATTTTCTTAACTATGTTTATAGAAAGACTAGAATGATAATATAGCCGTATCGTTCATCTTGTACCATTTTATTAATTGGATTGTATTATAACAAAATATAATTTTGTTTCTGTGTATCGATTGCCACGTGCATTAAAATGTTATTTAAATCCTAACAGTAGGATAGGAAAAGTTACAAAAGAGCAAGGCACAATTAATTGAACAATGCTACTTATGCGTATTAGCAAACAATCTTTAAAACTATACTAAAGTTTCATTTCTTCTGCAATTGAGTCGAGTTATGACTTGATATTACAGCTTAAAATAGATTGTTACAGTTGAAGCGCACAAACCACCGATGAGCTATTGGCTAACTACTCAATAACAAGCCTCGAACCCTCTTTGTTCCGTTGACAATTTTAAGGAGTGATTAAATTTCTTCGTTAATCTGATTACTTCGTAGTCAAATTTTGGAAACGAATTAGTTTAAAAAATAGAAAAAGTTATTTTTAAATTTAAAATTGCCCAATGGAGCAGTGCTGGTGTTAGAATATGTGTTCAAGCACAAAATGATAATAGCATCATAACCCCTTTTTGTTACTTTATATTTATATTTAAGCTAAAAAGTAGTGTCAATGAATGGGTGCTTTCATGTATATATATATATAGAAAGAGAGAGAGAGATGAAGAGATAGATCCTTAAAGTGGCCACCACCCACTACTACCTCATCTTTGAAAATGACTTTTTTCAACTTTTTCTCAACTTTTTTTTTTTCCTCCTCTTTTACCTCACTCTCATTCTTTATTGCTTCGCTAAAAAGTCACAACATTGTCTGTCCTCTATTTTCCTCCAGGTAATTTACCATCTTCCAGTGGATAATATTTCTTTAATTATTACAAGGCATCTCTTGACAGTCATTCAGAAATTTCATTTTTGGAGCGAACAAATTTGGAATATGTTTCTTTTGTAGTTGTCACTGAAAATAATATTATAATGAAATTCTACAAGGATGCATAAACAGTAAATTACACTTTGACCCCATGAGGTTTCTAACAATTTCAGAATACTCCTACGTTTTCCAATGCCACGTATCAAATTTTGAGCCGTACGCATCTCTGTTTTTTGAAAGAGACAAATATCGTCAAATGGGTGAGTTCGTAATTAAATTCCTCAAGGATCCATAAACTGAAAAGCTATTATTTTTATTTTTTCTCTTTGCCCAAAACACACTTTAAAGATGCAATGAATTGTCCTGACCTTGCTTATCCTGCGCTTAAATGTCCTCACTGACTATATTATCGTGCATCAGCTTTTCATTGTAAATTCTCTTTCAATGTACTTGCAAATCTATCCAGTCTTTATCTAATCATCTTTGCATTTTCATGTTGCAAATCAGTTGTAGATTTAATGGTGCGTTTGGTTTGGTGCAAGTATTTATTGGGAAAACCCACTAGGAGTAGCCTGGTGGGTCGTAACACAACATCACAAATAAGAGGTCATAGGTTTGAAGTATTTATTAGAAGAAAATGTAACAAAAAATAAAAAATTATACTTGAATACAGAATTTTTTGTGAAAATATTTTTTCACGATGAATGTTTTAGTTTCTCGTGTTTTCAATCTGAATAAAAAAGATAGGTTTATTGGGAAATTTTAAAAATTAAACGAGCTTTGGAACCTTCCTTATAACGTACATTAATATATTTCCAAATGGCTCCCTGTTAATGAATCTTATGTTCGTTTCAGTTTGTGAATCAAAATTGATAAGTTAAATGAATAAAGCCCAGAAATAGATATCGAATATTTTGGATACCATTTCACGTCTTGTGTCTTGAGAAAATATAGTGATTCTATGTTGTACAGGTCGATGAAGCTTCTAATTAAATGATCAATCACACCTCTAAACTCAAAACGTTTTTATACTTGAAAGCGATATTGATAAGAGTTTCTAGTCGGATAGGCTATCGCCCCTACAGTTATTGGCAGATGGGGGAAGGGCGCCGACTCATGAAATTTTTGTAGAATTTATATTAATATTTGAAATTTTCGACAAATTCGCAATGCACTCCCTTGAAAAAATAGACAAAAGACATATAAAATTATCGCTCATTGCCTTCCGTATTTTTTAAGTTACTTTGCTTGAAAACTCTATAACTCTTTTTTTTTGTTTTGTCAAGGGCCTCTAACACTAATGAAAAATAAAATGTAGGCTACAAAAACATAATTTTTTATATACATTTACAAAAATATCTCTATAATTTTTTATTACAAAATTTTGTTTCTATGGTTCACAATTTGCCTCATATTCTAACTCAAAAAATTTGAGTTAGAACCCCCTCCTTCCTTTTTGTTACTTCAATTAACTAGAGCATATTCACTTTCGTTTTAATTGATAAAAACGTAAATCAAAAGCATATAACAATTGCTACTTAGGAGAAAATGTGAAGATAGGATTTTTTTTTTTTTTGAATAAACATTTAAAATTGGCATATTATTTATTCTTTATGTCATTCTCTAGTCATAATTGTCCCATATTACAGCTTTCCTAACATGACACAATTTCCAATCACACAATAAATAAGATAAGTATTGCGAGTCCTGGGAGTAAGTCTCTAAACTCTTCTAGTGCATGATTAGATACGGAACCATTTTGTGAATCATAAAAATAAAATCAAAAACAAATTTTTTTTTTTGCAAATTCAACATTTATATTCTAAATCTGCGATTTTTATTTAACTCCTCCACCAGAAGGGTTAGACAACCTTATCCGAGGTAGTATTATAAGTGGGGGTTTGGGGCCCCAGAGATGTGCACAGGACAACCAATCTAATCTCCACTAAACCAACCAGATGGGTTGTTGACACCTGTAATCTGTTTCTTTGTCTACCTTTTTTTCGTACTAATTTTAACCCAGCCACTAAACTTGTTGTAAATGTAACTAACTAACATTTAAGATAAATTTCAATTTTCCCATATTATTTTACTTCAATTTAAATTTTAAATTTACACTTTATTCTTCAATTGTTTCAATTTATCTGTGTTATTTCACTTGAATTTCTATCTTTGAATGGTTTCGATCCAAGTACTGCTAGAGCAACTCAACAAATATACCTAAATTCTTATTTATGTTAGTATTTAGAACTTACTTCAACATAAATGTGGAATGATCCAAACTAGCAAGTATTTAAATAGGAATAAAAGGTTTGCTTTAGCATTTTCCTTTTAAATTTCCCCTTAGCGTCTTGCTTTAGCTTCTTTTCATTTGTTTTATTTAACCCGTACATAACTTTTTCTTCCAATAAAACCCTTTAACCAAAATATGTAACACTATCATATTCTATTAAAAAATAATTTTCAGCGACAAACGTAGCAAATCATTCGTATTCGCCAAGTTTACAATAAATATCCCGTGGTAAAACTACGAGTCGCTAACGTTTTTAACTTTGTGTTATAAAGATTTTTCTAATTAGCACAATAGCATGTCTATCACAATCGTTACAGTTTAAAATTTCACACCAGTAAAGCAAATAAGCTTTATAACTTTATATGCTACTTGAGAATATTGGCAATATAATGCGGCTATATATATTATTAACTTTTTCTTTTCTTTTTTTCCAACTTCTTTTCATGGGCCAAGTTGATAAATTGGTGGGTCATGTAGCACATTGAGAGTTACATGTAATTCAATGCATAAAATAATAATGCAGTGGAAAGGACAACCAACAAATGTATGTGAAAGAAACAAGACAAAGCTTCTCATTAGCAGACAAATTGACTAGCAGTTGTAGCATGCTACCTCTAATCACATTGCATTACAACTATATGGTTTGCTTTAGCAGACAATCCAAGTTGGAATACCATATTATGTATATATATATTAAATAATTTTTTAAAGAAATTAAAAAAAACTAAAAAGTGGATGCTAGTTAAGGGGTATTTGGCAATATAAGGTCATTTATGATATTCTAGCTACCTCTCACTTTTGCTCCCAAAAACTTTATTAGTAAAGTGCAATGAATATATAAATTTTATGGGGGATAGTGTAAATTCAAAAAAGTTAGGGAGTATTCTAAAATTGTCAAAACCCTCACAGGGCAACGTGTAATTTTACCCGGAAAATAATTCAAGTGACAACTCCTCTCTTTTTATCTCTCTCTCCTTTTTTTTCTTTTTTGGCTAGACCTTAAACGTTGAGTTTATTTACTTAGCAATTGTACTAACTAACATTGCAATTTCCTTAGTATATACTCGAGTAACGAATGTCAAACACTCCTATAATGATGAAAATCCTAAGAAAATAATTCAAGTCACATCTTCCTTTTTATATATATATATATATATATAGATCCTGCATTGTTGTGAAGTACTTATCAATGACCCTTGTTTTTAAAAAAAAAACTATTATTAATGACGCTTACTTATGATAGTTACTTCATTTAGAGATGCTTACTTAAGCGTTAAATATTCTGATCTTATATTAATTTAATGATATAATAGTACGACGATAGATAACTTAAAGTGCATGGATCTAAAACGAAACTCCCCAATAATTGTACGATAGGATAAAAATGGATTCGGAGACCTCTGGAACATAAGTATTGATTGGTGCAGAATTTTAGTTGCAAAATCTAACTTGTATTGAAATTTAATTAATCAATATAATTAAATTATGCTTCAAAAAAAAAAAAAAAAAAAAAAAAAAAAAAAGAGGACAAATTCAAACCAATCGTAAATTGAAGTCATTTGCATCAAAGTTTTGTATTTACTGCATATCTTTATTTCAGTTTAGTTGTAATTTCAGAGAGGCTTTTAGTATATGGCTATTATACAGTGCAATATTCTTTCGAGTTCTGAACCTATAATCGCCGAACTCTGATCCTTTCGAGTTTCCCCACTTCCTTCGAACTGACCTGAAAGGTCGGGTGGTGGTTGTCACTCGAATACGCTCTGATGTCTGTGTCAGAACTTGATCAAGAAGGGCAACGTCCAGAATATATGATGAGATGAGAGAAAAATTATCAATCACTATCGAATCTTCATTCTCAATGACAATACTCCTCATTTATAATCATCTTGTACTTGGGGATGAAGCATACATAAGTTTGTAAAATTTCATATTCATCGCATATTAATCACTGCGAACCCTTTGGAAACAAGTTTCCCGTATTGTTGGAAATTGGAATCCCGGACTCAAATGAGTCCATGACCCTCAATTTACTCAATTTTCTTTCTAATTTTGCAACTGTTATGTTATTTTTTTTTTCCCAATAGTTAATAATACTTTTGTTAAATTTTGCAACTATTGTGTATTTTTTTTTTCATATATATAAAATATAGTTAACAATACTCTGTTTAATATAATTACATTTATTAACTTTGCAACTATATATATGTAATCATCTTGACCCATAGTGACTCGCTTAATTAAAGTGTAATTCATTTTTTTTGCAATTTGTAGGAATGAAAATGACACAAAGGAATAAATTGAGAGAAAATAATATTTTAGCCAGCTGCAAGATTTGGAACCAATAATTCACATAAGCCAGACCAGATCTTCCCGCCCTCCCCCCTGATGCTGATGCTGCAATCAATGCCATCATTTTCCACTGAGTTTTATTTTTTTGGCATTATACTAGTTTTTCTATTTTATTCTTCTCAACTCATTATTCACGCATCATATGTCAATTACATTTGAGAACCTAACAGCTGCAATCATTATCTAAGTTAATAATAAATTAATTTATTATTTTTTAAAAATCATTACTTATTTGGATTAATACAACATATAAGTTATCTTAAAAATTTAGCAAGCCCTGTACACAACTATAATACATTTTCGGAAGGGAAAAAAAATGATTATAGACTTGACTGATAACAAAGAAGATAATATATAAAACTCAAATAAAAAAGAAGAAAAGAAAAGGTGACGTATACGTACACACATCATATAAATCATATATATATATACCGATTGAACTTAAGTCTGGCCCCAGGGTTTGATGGATGAGTGAGAAGTGTGAACATTGGATGATGGTGAGCTCTCATGCATGCCTTCAGTTCTACATCATGGGAACACACAAAGGACTTATGATTTTCATTTTTTTATTGCCAATTTATTACCCCTATTATTTATTAGGGTAAAATATAATTTGCCCTTTGAGGTTTCTGACAATTTCAGATTACCTCCATAGGTTTTAGAAATTACACTTTTCCCCCACTTATAATCCAAAGTTAGATTTTGTTGTACAAGGATCATATTAGCCTCGCTTAATTTTATAATTTTATTAATTTAGAACTTTATATTAGTTAATAATAAAGAAAAGATTATCACTTTAATAAAAGTTTATTATATTTGTAAAATAATAAACTTTTAAACAAAAAATTATAACAAAAAACTGCAATAATATTGGGGGACAAACTGCAATGGCAGCCAAACCTCAGGGGTGCACAGTGTAATTTCATAAACTTTAGGGGGGTTTGTGAAATTGTCAGAAACCTTGTGGGGGCAAAGTGTAATTTACCCTATTTATTATTGTTTTTGGTGACGCTATTATTTTTGTTGCCAAGGCTTAATTTCATAGGAAAGACAGTTTTAAGAAAAATGCTACAATACAATAAAGAAAAAGTACAATCCACTTTAAAAAAAGCGTATTGCTATGATTAATACTTATATTAATATAAGAAAGTTTATACTTATATGCAAGTCGACTTTAATCTAAGTGCTATATTAATCTTATTAAAAATGGATCCGACTTCCATACAAGAAATAATTTTAAAAGATTAATATGGGCCTTAAATTAAGTTAGTTTAAATTTTGAAAAATAGTAGTATTAGATTTCCTAATTGATTTTCCTGAATGGTTTTTAATTTATTTGTTTAGTGGTATTCTTGTATTGCTACATAAACACTATATATATATATATTTTTTTTTGTATCGAAACCTTTTCCCTTAAAAATGTATGCTCATGCTATCCTCTCGTATTAATAGAAGAAAATTCTTATCCCAAAATTATAATTGTTTGAATATTATTAAATTAAACAATTATAGAAATATAATAATTATACCCAATTGTAAATACAAATATATACAAAATAAAGTGAATTATATTTAAAATTGTGGTGGGGCCTTAATGTGAATAATGTGTACAAGAATTCTGAGCGTGTGCTGACCTGGCATAGGCCCCTCTAGTCTACGTTACAGCTATTTCACTGTTCCATTGCCAAAAAAATTGATTGGTTTACTTTTAAGCACGAATTTTCCAGAGAAATATGTGGAAAATTTTTACAAATATTTACTAATTAATTGATATGCATGATAGAAAGTATTAATGTTATATAAAATTTTATATGTACAACATATCTCTTATGTATACATAATCTCTTTTCTACTTATATACAATAATAAATGAATGTTGATAGAAATTTAGTTACATACTTCTATATACAAAAATCTCTACCCTAATTTTAATTAAATAAAAAAGGACGATTGCTTGAGTCATGCATGAGAAAAGCGATAGAGACATTTGTCCGGTTGACGAGGCACCATGAACCGCTTGGTCCGCATGCAATGACTCTTTTCCTTTTCTTTCTTTTTCTTTTTAAAGTAAATAAGAGATTTCACCGTACATTTTCTCATTTAGTTTCTAATTCAAAATTTTAAAAGATCTATTTTCTTTCGGAAATAAAATTACAAGAATTTTGTATACCAGTCTTTTGTACAATTTCTTTAAAATGGAATATAAAATTATATGACATGTAATTATTTCAACAGTTTAAAGAAATTATAAAGATGACTTGATGTTTATAAGACATCTGATTATCATAGTTGCTACATATTCAATCTCTCCTAAAATTTATGTTTAGTGGTATTTAAATCCTTAAGTTAAATTTATATAAGTTAAGATTATGTGCACTTCTATTGTGAGTTGTGAGTCATGAATTTATCCCGCTACAAATAATTTCTCTGAAAATAGAGATAAAGTTACGTACATCATATTTTTTCATACCCAAAATAGGGGAATGATGTATACTAGGTCATCCATAATAAATTATCAAATTATGAGTTTCCCTTATCTGAATAAATGTTTTACACTTTTTGAGGGGAAACTAATCTTTAGATACATAAGTTATGAACAATAAATTATATAAAATATTTATAGTCCATATTTCTGATTTTAAACATTATATTAATGCTCTAAAGTGCAAATAGAAGTGCGCAATTTATGTTGTTTTTGGAAAAACAACTAAGTACCGCATAACTTTTTTTCTTACGGAATTTGTGTATTTTGAGGAAAAGTAACCAAATCCTAGATGCGTAGGTTTTTCTTAATAAGTGCATAAAGGTATAGTCGTAAATTTTTTGATAAAAATCTGAGTATTGAATCTCTCAATAACTTCTAAGCGTAACGGAAATTATAGGAAAACTCGAACCGCATTATACTATAGTTGGAATTCACTTTTTATTACTAAACTAATTAAAGTACTCTTACTCCTAATTACTCTATGGCTGGTCTGATACAGAAAGAGTTGGCTAATAAACTACTACCTAATATCACGAATGTAAACTTTTTAACAATAATAATAAAAAGTATTGTCCTAAACGGGAAATCAAATAAATTAATTTTTTCCTAATTATCCCAATTGATGAGTTCCAATTTAGGTTGTCTAAAAAATTACCAATATTTTAAATCTAGATTATTTTTAGCTAGGGTATCATCGGAAATTTGTCAGACTCGATAACTACGCCTAGATAATTTATAAATTATTTAGACATGTTTAAAATCCTAAAATTTTATACTAAATCAATTTTTTAATTAAGATATATAAAATCATACCCATCAATTAGGGTGTTAGGAAATTTCTCCAATTTTTTTTCATTTCCTAAGCAATAATAAATTTTGCCTAGCATTATAATATTAAATATGATAAAATTCAATGGAGAAAATACTAATGAAAACATTACAACTAATTGAAATGATAATTATGTCAATAATTAAATAACTAACTAAGAGAATGAAATTAACTTACAAACTTTATATTCAATGATTTCTCAATTGTAGCTCCTAAAACAACCAAGATCACCAACCATTTGTTTATTTGTAAAAAGCCAGAGAAAAAATCATTTGATACAAGCCATAAAAGAAAACAAAAGAAGGGGAAAAAAAAGAAAAAAAATTAAGCAAAAATGAAATGAAAAAATGATGAAGTGGAGGGTGTAGAATCACTGGACCCCGAAATCCCCTCCACTCTTTATATCATTTTTTCATTTATGACAACCAACCAATCAAAAATTAAAAGAACAAAATAAAAATAAAAATAATACAAATAAAGAAAACCAATGAGGAATGAAAATGATTGCGAGAAGTTAACGAAGATGTAAGTGATGGTGATGCCCCAAAGAAATAGCTAAAGGGATAAGAAGGTGTATTAACTAGCTTAGTTGTCTTTGTTGAGCTCTGAAATATACTATAATTGTTGGTTGCTTGTTTTGTTTATTATTTTTCATTTTCAACTATAATTTTGTAACAATTTTTTCATACTCATTATTTGGTCATTTTAGTATCAATTATCTGAAATACAATTAAAAACCAATAGCAAAATATAATATGTTAAGTGCGTTAAATGACAAATAATTGACGTAACTGTTCCGGATTAAAATTTTATTTTATAGCGCAATCAACAAGATTACTATAATATGAGAATAATTTATTACAACTAGTTTTAATTAAAATAAAATTAAAAATGCTAATTGCAAATTGTTCTTATTTTATTATAATTTATTCTAAAAATACGATAAATTATGTATATTACATGGAAAAAATTTATTGTATAGAAAGGACTTCCCCACTCATCATGTGTAAAAATGCTATTCATATACAACTTGTGCCCTAAAATGGAAGTATTTCCACAGTGGCCCTTGCAATAGGCCAGTCTCGAAGACTATAAATATAGTTAAGAAATATTTGTGTACCTATAACAACATTTAGTCTGCCATTATATTCAGTATGCCTATACAATCATTTTTGGGAATTACCTATATAATCAGTAGTCCTTCAAAATGTGTGTTAAGCCTAACCCACTCTCGGTCATAGTTCGTTCAACATGCTTAGGGTTTGTTTCATTGTAGGTTTTTGTTTTTAAACCCAACCTAGTATGCATTTGACTACTTATTTATTTAACTTCTCTTTTTTTGTTTTCAAAAACAAGAAGACTGCTTGTATAAATCAATAGGTGAACTCGTGAATTGGCGAGGTTCGTCTTAATTAATCTGTATATCTAGATTTCACAATTTCTGAAAAAAAGAGAGAAAATTTTGAAACGGGATTTCTCCTCTACTAAATTACAATGCGATACTCGCAGAAAATCTCATTAAATGATTATGATATAACCAAACACGTTATTTTCTAAGAAAAATCCAAAATTTATATCATTTCAAACTCAATTTCCAAAAGCATAGGAACTTGGAAATTCAACCAAACGGGGGTGGACATTTTGCTCTTTTATCTACATATCTTTCCTACCTAGTTCATAGGTTTGGCACAAGTTTTAACAACTGTGCCGAGTCTAAAGTGTGCTAAACAGGTGTAGTGATAATGACTAAAGGAATGGGACCACTTAACACAAATTAATTTCACAAAGTTCCCTCTAAATGGAATGTTTAAGACTCTTGATGAATTTCTAAAACAACCCTCTAAAAGGGGAGAGGGAGAGAGGGTTGTTGCAGTTCAAATTGGACTGTAATATGCTGCTGCTCATTTTTGAGCCGTAAGATCAAATTGAATGATTTAAATTTAAGCAATTCATAACTTAAAAACAAATTATTTAATTAAAATATGGGCCATTAAATCTCATCAAACGATTAAAAAAATGAGCAATAACTTTCTACACTGCCTCCTCTAAAAGGGGACAGAAAGTGGTTCCTTAAAAAATACTTGAACGTAGACTGTTAAATTAATTTTCAATTTTTTCCAACAGTTATATACAAGATATTGTTCTAAATCTCAACGGCATAATTAAATTTAAAATTAACTTTACATTGCACAAAGAAATGGAGCAAATTCCAATTACTTTTGAAAGGGAGGCCTGTTCCTTTAAGAGGAAATTTCCTTTTGGTGGTGAAAAGAAGAGCAATAAAATATCTTTGTTTGTTTGTCTATTTTGTTTTTATTTATTTTTTTTCAAATCAATTACAAAGTAAATGAAGAAATTAAAGAATGAAGTCAATGCTCATAAAAATCTAGCCCTTTTCCTTTGCTATCAATCCTTTCAATTTTAATTTGACGGAGATAGTTACATATAGTGGCTTGTTGATAAGGATTTTGATGAAAGCTAGGAAATTCTTTTTGACGAAGATAATAGATTTTTTTAGGAAACGGAATTTCCATTAGTAAAATGTTTTCAACAATTAAAGATCATACGAAAATGCTACAAAATATGATTTGTGCATTAACATTTAGCCCTAACTAAAAACCAATGCTCGAACCTAGCCCACCAACTCGGCTCGAGTGCGAATGGCCTAATCACTTTACAAAAACATATATATATATATATATAAAACAAAATAGAGATTAGTCTTTAGATCCAGTTTGCAATCTTTGATGAATTAGAAATAGAGATTAGTCTTTAGATATTCCATTGGGAATAAAGATTTTTATGATGCCTTGGAGATCTGGTAAGATTGAGTTGAGATGACCATGTGGATTCTCAATGGGTCCGCTAGACAATTTGTGCCGTTTGTTACTGCCAAAATTTTAAAAGTTCTAGATGATGATATCAACTCCAAGAGATTAAAGAGAACAGAAAATGAGAGGACAAGAGCACAATCTTCCAAGCAAGAGCAAGCCGAGACCTTAATTTTCTTTAAAATTTATTCCTATGCTTGTTTTACAGCGGCAAGATACCCGAGACGAAAACGGTGATGAAAAAAATATGCATTTATGATCTCCATAATTCAATCAATTTATCATTTTATGTATATCACTCATGTAGGGCCGGCCCTGACTCAAGTCAGATAGGGCAATCGCTTAGGGCCCAAAAATTCCAAAGGACCTATATATATTTGATATAATCTATTCCTAATGTATCAATATAGATCTTAGAGGTATTCATTATCTACTGTCTATCTTTCAGAATTTTTAATTAATAAACCATTAAACCCTTTTGCTCAACTCAAATTCTTAAAATTATTTTGAATTATACTCTATTTTTCTAAAGGGTAACACTTTTGGCTAGTGTAACTTAATTTATTCGATTTATTGCTTAATTGCAGACTACGGTGGTTGAAAATAGATATGTTTCCAATTATTTTGGTTGCTTATAAAATTTTAGTGGCATCCACGGAAAGAAAAATTTCAAAATTGAAGTTATTAAAATCTTATTTGCGGCAATGATTACTAAAGATAGGATGAATGGTTTAGCAATCTTGAGTATTGAAAAGAATATAATGAAAAATATTGACGATGAGCGCATAATTAATAACTTTGCATCTAAAAATGGAAGAAGAAATTACTTTAGATGAGATATAATCTTTATACATTAATAACTAAAAATTTGTTACAATTGAGTGATTAAATTTTGAATTTCTTTTATTTATATTAGTGGATCTTTACACGCTTTGCGTGTGTAACTTCAACATCCTTTACAAATGGAAATAATCCCCGAAATTAGAATAACTTTTTGAGATAATGGATGCATTTTTTCTATGAAAATTCCTATAGTGGACCATGACAGTCCTATGTTAAATTTGAAGGATGTCAGCTCAAGCAACTATTTGATGAAAGAAAATATCAAGAAAAATATTTTATGTGTAAGATCAATCGGGAGAGCTTGTAGTTGCTTGATATATACAAACTCAAAAGAGAGAGAGAAAGAGAGAGAAAATAATGTATAAAAGTAAAAAGCAGAATTATAAAATCCCTTACAGAAGCATGCATATTAAATTAGTAACAGGCTATTAGTATTTTCCTTCACGTATTCGCATAGATGAATGAGAGATTTTAAATTCGTCTCATTCTTTGACATTTTTGGCAAGATCACAAATTACCATCTAGTACATGTACGTATGACCACCTCACAAGCCATACATAAAGAAAGAAATGATGAGGATGCGCTTGCAATGTTTCAAAGTCTCATTTTAAGAAAATTTTCATTTTATAATACGTTTTTAAGCCATATAATCAATATTATCACTATTTAAACGAGAAGCCAGATTCAATTAGAGTTAAGCAAAAAAGTATGTACTGTCATTGCTACATATACATAAAACATTCACAAGATCAATTTAACAATCAGAACACAAACAATCTATGGCCTTAATGCCAGTTATGCCAGCACCAATGGTACTGTAAGGCCAAAAATGGACTTATTTAGCTTTATTTCGCGAATATAACTGCACAAGATGAGCTTAAATGAACATACCCATATTGGCAATCACGAAAAAACTGTAATTACCCTCACATAATCAAACTCATGGATACTTCTGTTAGTAATTCAAGCAAATATCCACTTGTAAGTATTTTGCCAACTATCCTACCTTAGTTTCTTATTCATGATGACATAACTCATATAAAAAAAAGAGAACAAATGATATGACTGGATCTAAAACGTGCAGATTTTTAATTAGCAAGTGCATTAAGATAGTATCGTAGTTTTCTTGGAAATAAACCCAAGTATCGATCTCTCAAGAACTCTTAGGCTTAGTGGAAATCCTAAGAATGTTCGAATCGTGCAATCGTATATTGTGAATTCATCTTTAATTACTAAATTAACTAAATTAATCCTACTTCTACTTTCTCCTTGGTTTTGGTCCCGATACCGGAGATTGTTTATGCTACAACTAAAGCAATAATTTATTAAATAAAAATATAAAAATAATAACAATTAGAATCTTATCTTTGACGGAGAATTTGATGTATTAGTTTCCACCCCTAATTT
>MKEJ01043641.1:0-21013 GCA_001753735.1 Embelia ribes | reverse complement strand
ATATATATATATATATGTGTTATTTTAAATCTCAAATTTTTTTCGTCTTATTTTCTGATCAAGCTGACTGCTCTTGGTTGTATTGCTCTTTCTCTATTGAGAATGTAATTGGAGCTTTCTCATTTAATTTTTAATTTTGTCTTTCTATTAAGGCATTCTCTTGCAGAATAAAAATTTACCATTTTCATAAATTCTAAACAATTTTTTTTAAAAAACAAAAAGAATCATTTAAAAATTTCTCGATTGTGTTTGGTGTATTTTTTTATTTAAATAAAGTCTTGAAAAAAAATTCTCGAATATGTTGGTTTGTTTTTATTTTATTTTTTTACAGGAAAAGTTATTTTTTAATGGAGAAAGTCTGAATAGGGATCTTTTGATTGGGGAAAATTTTTAGAAAGTAAGTTTAGTGGAATAGAAAAATTAGATTGGACACAATTTTTCTTACTCTTTCCCATTTGATAAAGAGAAAGGGGCTGGTGCGAATGCTCTAAAGATGTATTTTGAAATTATCATGTTATGATGTTATTTTTTTTTTTATCTGACCCAAAATTGTTTGCTAGGTTTTATGCACGAATTTATCGTAGCAGACCTGATAGCTTTATGAATTTTTTGAGTTTCTTTTTTCAGATTTTCCTGTTCAAGATTTTTATTGTAAAAACCAATCAGCTTGGGATAAATGTTTTCTTTTTTGTGATTGTGTTGGCTCTCTCGTATGCAGTTCCGCAGCTGAAGAACCAAAAACCAGATCATGGGGTCGAAAGGCAGTGAGTGGAGTTTTCATTTGCCTGGCCGGTGGTGTCGCTTTGAGTGCACTTGATGATCTTATTATTTTTGGTGGCTGTAGCACGTGAGTTTCCTGTTGTCCAACTTTTACTTTGTTTATTTTCTGTTGTCGTTAACATTGTATTATAGAATAAGCGATGAGAAAATCGTATTAGCTTGGAACGAGTGGCATAGAAAAAAGCACATATCGACCTGACATAATGTCTAATTTTGGTTTCATTTAGCGGACCTCATATGCTTAGGTTTAAGCCTTTTGTTGTGTTGTAAACGTACCCGAAATATAGTAACAGATAAGAAGTGAAAATGGAGGAAAAAAGTGCACAAAAATTCAAAGTTTTTGAGTCTGGAAAGATTTCAAACATACTTTGGACTTTGAGTATTAACCGATTCTGCGGCAGTTCCCCATTGTTAGAGCTTAGTTTAGAAGTCTACAGTATAGGTACGGAACAGCTAGTGATTTGGCTTAAATTATTGGACATGAAGTAAGTTTCTTAACCGGATCGAGTGCAAAAATTAGATTTTTTTCATTTGTTTGAGTTTGCCCTACTGTGATTTTTTCTTATGCTCTTTGTTCCTCAATTTTCATTGTGAATTGTGATTCTGATACATATGTTCACTTCATAGTAAGATTTTGCTTAGCTTTGTGTTATATTTGTAGCATTGTAGGACCAATTTTCAAATTTAAAGAATTCCATCCCAAGGGCTGGATGATATTTTGCTTTTTAGTTGTTACTGTTGTTATGTATTGTGATCACTCATTTTCTGGAGATGAATACTATTCCAAGGGCCATATGTAACCTTCAAAGCAACACTGATTATATGTTGTCATCTAGGGTAACAAAATTTTTGAGGTATGAAGTAACCTGTGGAAGATGTTAACTTTGAGGTTTGGAAAGTTTTAGGTGATGCGGGGATAAGATGGTTGACAAACATTTTCAACAAATTTTGGCTCAATGGAAAGATGCCCAATGAATGGAGAAAGAGTATTTTAGTACCATTGCATAGAATAAGAGCGATGTACAAATTTGTTCTAATTATCGGGGAATAAAACTTATGAGTCATATTATGAAACTTTGGAAATGTAAGTTAATATATGTTTTACCAAAACATTATGATTTCAGAAAGGTTTTAAGCCTGGATGGTCGACTACTGAAGCAATTCATTAATTAAGAAAATTGATGGAAAGATTTAGAGAAGAGAAGAAAGATTTGCATATGGTTTGTTTATTAATTTCAAAAAGCTTGTGATAGAATTCCTAGAAAGGTACTTATGTGGGTTTTGACAAAGAAGTCTGTTTCCCATAAATATATAAATATTATCAAGGACATGTAAGAGGTAACAATTGGTAATGTCAAAATATTTGGTGGCATGTCGTCTAGTTTTCTTATTACTATAGGGTCACATCAAAGCTTAGCTTTAAGTCTTTTCTTAGTTGCAATAGTAAACCGATCCCATTTATTGGGATTTAAGGCTTAAATGATGATAATGGTAATGAAATACCTTCTGGTTGTGATTTTTTAACTTCACACAACAACTACCCCCCTGCCCCTTTTTCTCTCCCCTCTTTGAAATCTTTATCCAGAAATCACTTGCTATTAAATGGTATGCAAATATTTTAACTCCAGATACTGAAATAAATTTTTTGGATACACATTTAAACACGTTACAAGCAACTGAAATGCACTTTGAGCCCTTTGACAGTTAGAAACATAGTTGTTGGTGTAAAGTCGAACAAATTATCCAGGAAATTAACAAAAGGCATCGTCATATGTTCTGTAATTTATCGGTGCTTTTCTTCTCTCCTGGCTCATATTGAAACTGCAATTACCTGGAAGTAAATAATGATGAAAATGTTCAGCTGGACAGTAATTAACAATCAATAGCTGGATGCTAATCTTGTGGACAGTTGATACGTAGAAGCAAATGTTGTGGATATGGTATCTGATGCTTACTTTATGTTTTCTTCTAAGACGAAGGGTAAGGAAATATCAACCTAAATATGCACAACTGATAATTGTATCGTTAACCAACTTAAATTTCAAGTACTTATATATATATATATATATATATTAATTTTTTTTTTATAATGTTGCTGATCTTTTTCAGCAAAGCTATGGAGAAAGCCACCAAAAATCAGGCCATTATAGATGCTATTGGGGAGCCCATTGTTAGAGGCCCATGGTACAATGCATCGCTTGCAGTTGCTAACAATAGGAATTCAGTATCTTGCACATTTCCTGTTTCTGGGCCTCAAGGCACGGGAATGCTTCAGTTGAAGGCAATTCGTTATGGAGGTAACAACCATTAACTTGTATGTTTCAGTTATTAGTCTTTAGTTTTTCCTATTTTAGGGTGCGATTGGAGTGGAGGAATATTTTCCAGTTTTTGCTTCTCTATTCATGTTTATGTACCAAGACTGAGTTATTTTCTGTGCAGTTTTATATCTTTAAGCTTTAATAGAAAAGATCATCCCTGTACATATTATTCCAATTCTGTGCAATTTTAATCAAGCCAAATTCCTGAGGGACATGGAAGTTGTTTTACTCAAAAAAAAAAAAAAAATTGTTTCAGGAAATACTCTGCAAATTATTTCTGGTTTGAAACTTAACGTCCAATCCTGTTACTTAACATTATACTAGTGGCTACTCCATTGCTTAAGATTTAATTTCTTTGATTTGTTGTTTAAGTATCTTTTGTGGAAATTAACAGATGATGCCCGGTTGAATTACTTCCGGAAAAGTGACTGGGAGATCCTTCTTATGAATGCCCTTCTCCACATTCCCTCAGATGAGGATAAGCAGAAAACCCTACGGATCAATGTTTCTGGTAACACCTCTCCTGATTGCAAGGATTGTACTTGTAGCAAGTCCTCAAATTCAGCAGTCCACAAAGAAGCGAAAAATTGAACGAGTAAGAACCTAGTATTAATTGTGATTTTTTATGCCTGTTGAGGTTCAAGCACTGCCAGCTTGGATTAAAAATATGTTGGAGAATTGATTTTTAGTTTCTCTTAATTTTGGTTTTTAGCCTTTTGTCTTATGGCATAGGGAAAATGAGAAGACTGATTGATCCGGGTGATGAGATTCTTTACGAGGTATTCACTTCACACCCATACTGATCTTTCATTTCCAAGCAGCATGTGTTTCTGAGCAAATTTTTTCCCTATAAAAGTCCGATTTCATTCTGTAGAGGAATTGTATGTTCTACAGGTTTTATTATAGATATGTATTTGCTTGCTTCATCATTTGCAAGGAAGAAAGTGTTTTTCGAAATGCTCTATACTATATTTTTTTCTTGTTTTGGTTGGTAGCGAACAAATATCTTGCCCATTTCTTGACCAGTCATGAAAGCAACAGTTGAACCCTACCTTAAAAATCAATCTATTTAAAAGTCTTTCCTTGGCCTGAAACTGCATTTTGCTATCCATAAATAGTGGGGATAGTTACATTACGCCCGGAAAAAGAATTCTAATGAACATTGGAAAGATTCTCTTCAGTATTTGTGTAGTTGATAGTAGATTAATCAAACTCTTTTCATTTCACTGTTAATAGTCTAGATGATTTTATACTTTGCCCCACCTTGATGTTTTTGCGTATGTTTTCCTGATCTGAAGTTTTCAGTTTTCTTAGGTCATACTTTTATTATAAAAAAATGAATGAAAGAAAGAATCAGCACCCTATCTGATTTCTTGAGGAATATGAAAAAATGAAATCTTGAAATGAAGGAAGAATACTTGCAATGCAAGGACGATAATGCTATGCAATCTTAAATTGGAATAATTCGCTTGTACAACAAAAAGGAAATAAAATTTCCAAACTCTCAATATACAACCAACTTGTAGTGATTATAATTTCAACAAAGAACTTTTACATACAGAATAAGAATTAAAAAAAGTTATATCTTCAAAAAGAACATGAAAAACTCCATTCAACTCTTACAGTAAACCATTTACTGGTGATGTGCTAAATATCGGCTTGTCCTTGTCAATAGCATTTACTGTGGTGCTGGCACTACTGCTTTTTCTCCGAGGCTTTGCCTCTCCAAGCATCGTTATAATGTCTCTCATTGACGGCCTATCCTTAGGTTGTTTAGCTGTACAAAGAAGTGCTATACGAAGAACTAATAGCATCTCCTCTTGAACATGCTTACAGTTGCCTACGTTAGGGTCGAGAACTTCTTCCAAGGATCTATTGTCCCTAATTTTCTTTCGAATCCATTCATTCAGATCGACTGATTCTCCAAAATCAGGTTCTAGAGGGCGTTTTCCAGTCAGAAGCTCCAGTAGAACAACTCCATAGCTGTATATGTCGCTCTTTTCATCCACCTTCAACGTGTAACCGTATTCTGCATATTTGCATTCCCAGGCAGTTAATACTTAAATCAAGTATTCAAAAATTATCTTAAATAAGCTAAATCCGTGACCAAAATCAATATGAATGCTTTTTGGTTACTTGCATTAAAACTAGGGTTTTAAGTGGCAAGGTAAATACTTAGATTTGGAAGTTTGCAAAAATGTTATGAGAATAGATTAAAGTTAGAAATTACCTGGGGCAATGTATCCGTAGGATCCGGCTACCATGGAAACAGTCTCGTCTTTCTTAATCATCATCCTCGCTAAGCCGAAATCTGCCACCCTTGCCTCGAGATTCCCATTGAGCAGAATATTATTCGATTTTATATCTCTATGAATAATGGGCGGGTGACAATCGTGGTGGAGATACGCAAGACCTTGAGCTACTCCAACCGCAATATTGTACCTCGAGACCCAATCCACAAGCAGCCTACCCCCTTCTTTACCATGTAAAGCTTCTCCGAGGCTACCATTTCTCATGTATTCGTAAATTATCATTGCGTCTCTATCATTATGAAGAAACCCCAATAATCTGACTATATTCCTATGCCTCAATTTTCCGAGGAGATTCACTTCTCCTACGAGATCATCACTGCCACCGAGTTGAACATTGGTTTGGTTCCTCCATAGCTTTTTAACGGCCACGATTGTGTTTGACCGTGCCACATCAGCCTTGTATACTATCCCAGTTGCTCCCATTCCTATTACATTCGATTCCTTAATACATGCTAAAATGTCGTTACTCGTAAAATTAAGCTTTTGAAATGCCATTAATCTCCAAGGCCACTCCCCCTTTCCTACTTCTAATCTCTCCTCGAAGCAACTTCCATTAGAATACCACCTCTTGTATAGTGACCTCGCACTTATAACCGAAATAACTATTGCTAAAAGCGTAGAGGTTCCTATTATCCATCCCGCTATTACGTGCTTAGTATGTAAGCCTCTTTGCTTTGACGCATAGGATGAGTTATGTGGGCACGGTGGTAAAACCCCACCGCAAAGGCCTGCATTGCCCATGAGATCGTCTGGGCTTATGGTACGGAGCATGCCATTTTCGGGCACAACCCCTTCTAGCTTGTTATATGAAACATTTAATGTCTCTAAAGCCGGGGAGTTTCCAAAAGTTTTTGGTATCCCACCTGTTAATAAGTTCTTGGATAAATCGAGTATGGATAACATATGCATCATCGTAAGTGATATTGGGATCTCACCAGTCAATTGATTGTTATGAAGATCTAATGTAACTAGTTTTCCGCATGAAGCAATACTGGTTGGTATAGGGCCTGTGAAAAGGTTCGATGACAGGTCGAGTACAGTGAGCGAAGGGCAATCTTGGAATTGATCTGGGATTTCGCCTACTAGGTTATTATCTGAGGCCATGAAGGTTTGGAGGTTGGGTATGGAGAGAATGGAGGAGAAGAGAGAGGATTGTAGGTGATTATAAGAGAAATCAAGAAAAGAAAGTGAGGTGGAACTTGCCAGGTCATTCGGGATTGGGCCCGTGAGGTTGTTGTTAGCCAATTCGAGCCTTTGTAGATTACCAAGGTTGCCAAATCCAATCGGGATTGTCCCTGACAAATGGTTATTTTGCATACGAACACGAACAAGGGAGCTACATGTTGACAAACTGATAGGTATCGGACCTGAGAAAACATTGTTAAACAAAATTAGCTTAGTGAGGTTACCTTTAGAGCACAATGTGGATGGGATTGGCCCGGATAAGTTATTTGAGGACACGTCTAGCCGCTGCAACGGTGAGTTTTTACCAAGATTGCTCGGTAAAGGCCCCAAGAGGGAATTGTTCCATAGCTCGAGTACCTCGAGCTGAGTTAAATCGCTGAGCCCAGAAGGGACCGGGCCTGATAAATTGTTGCAGAGTAGATTTAGGAGCTGCAGATTCTTCAACCCCGATATCTCATCTGGGATTTTTCCTGACAACATATTGTCTGATAAATCGAGTATCTGCAAGGAAGTTATATTTCCTATTTCGGGAGGAATCTCGTTTTCAAAAACATTTTTGTACATGAGAACTGTGTTTAGCATCTTCAACTTCCCGATCTCGGCCGGAATAGGCCCACCGAGATTGCCGATTGCTGTATCAAGGTACTGTAGATTGGTGAGATTCCCAATTTCTTTAGGGATTTCACCTTCAAACCCATTGTACCCAATAATCATTGTCTCCAATGATGACATTTGGCCTATCTGTGGTGGCAAGGGGCCAGTGAGGTTGTTCCCAGCAAGCCCTAGAAACTTCAACCTCTTCAAGTTTCCAAACGTTTTCGGAAATGAGCCCTCGAAGAAGCTTCCTCGGAGGTCTAAACTCTCAAGCATTGTCAAGTTCCCCACATCATCTGGAATTTCCCCCGTAAAACTGTTGCTTGAGGCATTCAGTTTGATAAGCCCCAGGATTTTCCCGAACCCGATTGGGAAATTATCAGTAAAGAAATTTTGACTAACATCGAGGAACTTTAATGAGGTGAGATTGGATAGAGATTCGGGTAATGGAGTTGAGAACCCGTTTCCGCAGAGGTTGAGGGTGGTGAGAGATTTCAGGGCTTGGATTTGATCCGAGACAGTGCCGGTGAGGTTCATGTGGGATAGGTTTAATGTTTCAACTTCTCCATTGGCATTGCATTGGACACCCGTCCAATTACAATGCGATAAATTGTTTCCGGTTTTGGACACATTCCAATCTCCAAGCTGGTTTAGCGGGTCTACAAGGCTCGACTTTACCAATAATAGTATGTCGGTTTCGCCACCCGAAACTGTGCCACTACCAATGTAGTAGAAAGACAGGAAGAAGAAGAACAATTTAGTTTGGAACTTCATGTTTTAGTTCTTCTATCCCCTTAATTTTTTTACACCATTTCTGGCATGAAAATAGAAGGGAGGGAGAGAGAAGAGGGTGAGTGTTTTATATGAGACTGGAGATTGAATAATTATTGTGATTATAATAATTATGGGAATTATTGTTTTTGAGAGAGGATTAGTTCAATTTTGCAGGGCTCGTGGGGTTTTGGAATCTGTAACAGCTAATATTTATGAAAATAATGACTTGGAAGATTTTTGGAGTTTATTGGAAATGGTTCCGACAGTGAACATGGGAGAGAAAATACTTATTGGTACATTATTTCTTCTTCCTATTCTTATTCTAAATAGTCAACTCTGAGTAGGTAATAATGGTCAAAATTCTTGTTTTTATGAGTTGTTGGTTATATCTTGTGCTACGTTTTAACTATCAAGGCAATATTTTGAACCATTACAAATGTCAAATTATATGATAGCAGAATAATGTAAATGAAAATGCTTTATATTTTGGGGCAAATTGGTATAGCTTCGTAAGTTTCTTTGTTTACTAGTGCGTTTTTCATATAAAATGGCTTCTTGGTCTATAGTTAAGATCTGGGATGGATCTAAAGAATGACTGATATCCTAAACTTTACTGTTCAAAGTTTTTTTTTTTTTTTTAATGCATTTTTTGCCCTTTTTCTTAGATGAATCTTATTCTTCTTTTCCTCAAGTGGCAGAAATGTACTTTTCAACTTGTTCTTTTTTCCTTGTCATTGAGTTATTCAAAGTCTCTTAATCCTTTATCGACGGTTAACATTTTCACTCTCAATCCTTGTTTTTGCTCCCGCTCTCATAGATTTTTAGCCTATAGGCATTAATGCTCTCACTCTCCTGTTCGTGCATCGCAGTCTAGTGATTTGGATTAGAAAGTGTGGTTTTGTTGTTAAGTTTCAGAGTTAGCATGTGAAAAGTATATGTTCAATGAACAATAAAATAGGGTTAGTTAAATGAGTAAGCTCAAAGTTCAATTTCCCATTGATGTGGGATAATTTTCACTCTGATGAACTCTCTTTAAGCTCAATTTCTTTTCATACCATTGCGATTTTTCAAGATGTAAACATATCATCTTAAAGCTTAAGATTTCCATCCCATTACACAAAATCATTTGGTGAACCCTACCTAAATTTGGACTCAAAGCTGGTGCTTTTTACAAACTCAATACTCATAGATGCATGGATTATATATGTGAAAAAAAATTCGTACGCCCAACACCATAATCCTTCATGGGTGGACATACTCACTCGTGCTCTCGGTCTCTTTTCTACTTTAAGAATTTTTTAAAATTTTAAAGCTCTCGAATCACGTTCCACCTTCTCTCCTTAGGGTTTAATTTTCCTAAGCTATTGTTGTTGGTAGCTTAAAAATTGACTATTTTATTGCTAACGGTGCAACATATACTAAAAAATTCTTCTCTAACCAGTGTTAGAACCAAAGTATTATGACAAAACAATATTTCCAAATTGTTAGGTATTCTGGTTGGAAAGTGGATCAAGTTGCAAAGAAAATGACCAGAGTTTATCTCTAAAATGTCACCAAAATGGTAAGCCTTCTTAGTACGAGCTCGGTACGATTTTTTTTATTGTGAAGTACAAAAATTACTGTAATTTCAGAATAAATTACTATAAATTAAGGACAAATTATTATTAATATTTTTTATCTAAAAATAATTACAGTAAATTTTATCTTAATTTATAGTAATAAATAAACAAATTCTCTAAAAATAAACCCTAGAGAGTTGAATTTTGTTGGTAGAACACTTGGTTGATGTATTAGATGATATACCGAATGCTAACGATATAGAAATTACGATTGAGACTCTGGTTATCGTTTATCAGCATTGAAATCAGTGATATAGTTGTTTTCTGGGTTAATTCGCTCGAAATATGGTGGGTATTGGAGAAGATCTAAACCTTGTAGAGTTAATTTTTGAGCAAGGAACATTTGGTGGATGTATTAAATGATGTACCTAATGATATCGAAATTATGGCGGAGGCTTTCGTTTCGTTTATGAGCATTGAAATCAGTATTATAGCTGTTATCAAGGTTAATTTGCTCGAATTGTATTGGTTATGGTGAAGACGTAAACTCTAGGAGGTTATTTTGTAGTAGTTGGAACGCTTGGTAGATGTACTAGATGATATATTCGGAATACTAACGATATAGAAAATATGTCAGAGCACACAAATCGGTATTGTAGCAAGAGTAAGGGTAATGGGCATGCTAGGTTTTGGTCATTTGGTTCTCCACCTTGTAGAAGAGGATTTATGGATATCAACTTTCGGGATTTTCAATCCGAAGGTGGTATACTCCCAACCCTGATTAAGGTTTTCCCCACTTCCGTAACGAAACAGGGGTTTTCACCCAGAACACCGTCGCCGTCAGTTACTGAAATTAAACACTTGAAGAAATTTTCAAGGAGTAATAGTGCCCCTTTCCCGATTTAGATCAGTGCTGATTTCCATGAAATGCTGTTCTCTGAGCTGTGGGTGGGACCTACCTATTCGATGTCTCCCCACCCAGTTATTTGCCCATTCCGAAATTCTCATCGCGTCCCCAGAGGACCGTGTCACTCAATTTGCCGTCTTCGTCGGCCCCGAATTTTAAAATTTCATCTGTAGCCAAGTCTGTACCAGTGTCGCCCACTAGGGATCACGAAAGCCCTTCTCCTGCAAATTTACCTGACAGTGATGAGTCAGCGACGAAAACTCTGCATCGCATGCTTAATCTTGATTCTCCAGATGGATGAAGCGTCAGGACTTTTGAGTATCCTGTAAAAACAGATGTAGATGGTAGATAAAATAAATCAGCCTATGGGAAGGACTCTTTGAAATTTGTTTTGCGGTTACTAGTCTAGATGGTATAAGTGATAGCTCGTTTGTCAACAATCTTCGACTAGTTTTGTTAAGACGTTTGAGGAAACTCAAATAGCAATTGGGGATAGAAGTGTTTCCGAAGGCAGAGTGGGGAATGGGTACGAGTACTTGATACGCAATCTGTTATCAGTTGATAGGGTTTCAGGCTGTTTGTTCGGAAGAGATGTCGAGTTGATCATTGGAGATAAAAGAACATCAGGCTTTGAATTTTCTCACCCTATATATGAACTATGCAGTGTATATCCCTGACTCAATCCTTGATCCAGTGTCCTTTGTTTCTTGCACGTCCGAGATTTTCTTTTTTTTAGCATAGTGTTGTGGCTCTTGCTTCTTCTACCTTTCTTTGTTCATCTGGCCTGAATTGGCTTCTCATTTTCTCTTCTTTGTCTCAGTTTTTGTTCAATCTGACTTCTTAACCCTCTTAGATTGACCATTCCCTTCTTCGATTTTTCCGTTTTTTAGTAGGAAAATTTGAAAGAGGAATTGAAGTACTTAGTTCCACTTCTGCTTTTAATTATTTGAACTAGCCAAGTTGCAGTTTCTGCCTTTAATCCCCTTTAGATTACGTTGCTTAGAACGGGTGGTACCATTTTCCTTCAGTCTGCTTAAGGTTCTTGTTAGATCTCTTCGTCTTTGGAGATCTTTGGTTATGCCGAGCTATTCACCAGGTGAGGTCTTTGTTTTCTTTTCGTATATTTCAGCTATATTTCATCAATACTTGTTGATGCAATGAAAGATGGTTACTAAAATACGTTCTCTGTTTTTTCTTGTCTTTCTTTTCCAGGCTCCAATATGATAGGAGCCAATTGCAGAACTTCAAGAAGTTGTCTCAACTGGTAGCTGCTTGATGTTGGTTTGCTTTTGCTTTTGATTTCCTTTATATGCTTTAACTTGCTCTGTGCCATTTTAACTTGTGCTTAAAACCAGTACGAGCTTGCATTTTTCTGTGGAGAACTTGTTTCTATCCTTCAAAATTTGTGGATCTTGGGCACCCTTTGTGTTGTCCAGTTCGCAATTTTTTCCGATGATAGTTGTAGACTCCCATCTTGTCATGTTTTAATTCGAAGACTTACTGTTTGTGTGTTTCTACTTATGTTCAATGTACAAATCGCTATATCAGTGATAGATATTGGATTGGTTTTGTGCTGTTAAATTATATTCAGTCGTATTAATGGCTTCGCTGAAACTGTACTGTTTTCTTTCGTGAGTTTTCTATATTTTTTATTTTTAATTGGGTCCGAGCGTGGATTTGAACCATGTTTGGTAAGTCTGTCATCTGGTGATTGCTGTATGATGCTACTCTCGTCTCATCTGCATCCCATTAGCCCTGCATGGACAGACCGTAGTCGTTGGATCAATGCCATGTCAGCTTGTTGTTGCCACGTCCAATGATGTGGCGGCAATTGTATGGCGGTGGTATGCAACTTTGTAGAGCAAAAGTACTTGTATACAAACCGGCTCTTCATAGGTTGATTATTGATTCGACTATCTTTTTGTATTAAATAGTTCACGATTAGCGTATCATACCCTGGCTTAGAGAAGATAAAACTTGATGTTGTAATAGATGAGGCTATACATATTAGATTGTTTGATAATATTCGAAGATCTAGTCTAATCTGGAGTTTTTTTTTTAACGAGCCATTTCATATATCATGCGTGCATAGAATCCCGATCTTCAGGTTTTGGATACTCCTGTGATAGCTCATTTTTTCCGGTTTCACAATCACTTTATGTAAAACATCCATTTTAGTTGTAAACCATTACGAGTATGAATCTTAACCTAACAAATTAGTCTGAACCCAATAAATCAAAAATATTTTGAAAGAGTTGTTACGAAATACAAAACTCATCTCAAATCCAACAAATTCACTAATCGGACAATGTCATGATTGTCACGAGCGTTTATACACCGTCACAATTTTTTAGATGCAGTTGTCTGCATATTCTTTATCTAAGACTTGCGCGTTATATTTTTCCTTTCGATTGGAAGGAGCCCTATATATTGAATCAAGAGATCAACTAAACACACCAAACTTGGAAACTCATTTTACAAGAGAAAACCAGTATCCAGGGTTTCCACTTAGTCAAAGTAGTTGAGCTCCTAAATCCATTTTCAGGACTACCTGTTTGTATATATCATCAACTTGTATATCCACCCGAAAACAGACTATCCTTCATCTTCAATTTCCGTACTACAAATGGAAAAGCTCAACAATTTTCCATCTCGTATCATATTAGCCACGTTCATAATTTGGGAAATTATTTCGGTGAAGGGGCAGATTAGCTCACCGTGCACTGGCTCGATGATAAGGATGATAAGCAATTTCAGTCCGTGTATTGGCTTTATCACAGGAAGTAGCGGAAATGGGGCTTCACTCACTTCCGCTTGTTGCGATTCACTCAAGTCTATCACGAGTGAGAATATGGAATGTGCTTGCCTTATAGTCACTGGGAATGTACCGTTACCGAGCTTCGTTAGCCAAGCTCTAGCCATCTCTCTCCCTCGAGCTTGCGGTACTAGTGTACCATTTCAATGCAAATGTAAGTTTTATGCCACTTCTTCTCTTTGTTTTGTTTTTGTTTGGGGTGTTTCTGAATTCTGATAGTTTCACTCATTATATCTTTTCAGCTACAGGTGTTCCGCTACCACCTCCAGGTATTTGCTTAAACTTCTTCACTGAGAAAGAGTATTGATATACGTACAAACAATCATGTACATAAAGTTTATGAAATCTTATATGGCAACATCTTGTGCGTTGATCTTTTATCGTTAAGATATATGTAAAAAAATGACAGTAAAATTACCGATTGACAAAAGGTATCAACAATGCCAGGTCCGGTTCTGTTTGCACCACCTCCACCAGCAGCTGTTTCTCCTCATCAATCGCTCGTGGCTTCTCCCGATCTTTTGGCCGTTGCCTCTTCTCCTCCAAGTCCCACAAGTAAAGTTGACTTAAATCTTGATTTTATATGAAATTTATATTTGTTTTTCGTTTTCGTTTTTCAGCTGCATGATTTCATTTTGTTTTGAACCCATGCCTTCACCTTTAGTCTTTTATAACTCGGTATCGACAGTTGCGAGGGACAAGAACTCAAGACTGTACCTTGTCAAGTAATCGACGAGTGTCGTGTAGGAATATAATCGTTGTTGCTGATGTGGCATTTTGCGAGTCTAATTCTATCGTTCGTTGCAGCTTCAAAAGCATTCGCCTTGTTAGCAGCATCAGTGCCAGCTGAAGCGCCATCAGAATTACTAGCACCAACGTCTTTTCCATCTGGTGATGTGGCTCCAACCACGACTCCCGATATTCAACCTGTCTTCACCCCATCCACATCAGCATCTGGCCCGTCCCGCACACCTTAGCCGTATATTATGATCACCTTCGTCGGAGCTATGGTTCTTAGTTACTCTCTAGTTGTTTAGAGAGCACCAAGAGAGAAAAATTTGAAAAGTGGGGTGATTTATTCTACCACAACTTGAACCTCAATGAGTCAATGGACATGAAATTGAACTTATTAACCTATTATGTCTCATCCTTGTCATCATTTTCATTCATGTATATATACAAATTAATCTATACAAACTGTACACTCTCTCATCTCAAACACATTTATAACAGTTTATTAGTTTTTCTACAACTTACCATAATTATCTATAACTTTATTCCCACCCACAGCTAGCCAGCTGCAGATTTATTTCGAGTAATAATATACATGCATACTAATACGTATGTCAATGCTTTGTTTTTTTACTCATTTCCGAAACCATTTTCCTCCATGAAAATGATACTACATGCCCGAAATCTAAAGTATGCCAAACATGTAAATATAATAACAGAGATTCCAAAATATATTGAGGTTTTGAATCTTTCCATACCTCGTAGGCCTCCCGAAAGCGTATAAACGCCCCTTTTGTAAATTCTCAACACATCTCACCTATTGGTAGCTGAACGCCACTTCTCGCACCTACGAATTGCCGAGCTATGCCATTCGAATGACCGTTATCCTATACACGAAAAAAGCCTACACGGCATAAAAAAAATATTTTCTAATTTTATACCGTCACATACTATTGGCACGGAAATCGAGAAGGTGCCTGCAATGCCACATAAGCATGAGTCTGGGACGTCTAGCCATGATGAAAACCTCTACGAGCACTACAACTACTGCCTCCACGAAACGATACAGCACCCGAAGTAACAGATGATGGAGGAACATATGGCCTCCTCTGTGCCATGGCCAGAGGTAAAAAAGATGATGAAGCAACTCCACAACCACTACCCGGAATCGCAGAACCCTCTAGATACCTCGACTGCATGTGTCCCCTAGCACCACACCGTTTGTACGTCACTGAAGGGCACAGAGCTTGTACGTGCCCATCTACACCGCAGAGACGACATACCACAGGCAAAGGACAATCAACGACATACCACAGGCAAAGGACAATCAAAGGACATATGGCCCTGCTGACCGCAATGAAAGCACCCCAAACTCTGAACAGTTATGCTGGAAGAAGATAACTAGGCAGCCTGAGATCACCCACCACAAGGAGTAAAAGATGAATATTTGAATCTCTACCTACCTCCACCTCTACCAACATTTGCACTGCCTCCACCACAAATACTGACACTATCACTACCAACGTTACGACTCCCAGAACCAAACCCCGCATTAGACGCGGATCTCAAACTAGAAGATTGGCCAGAAGGCCTAGGAGGTCGAGCATAAAAAATCTGTTGCCGCTCAAGCAAACTCTCTTCAACATTCATCGTCGCGCTCACACTATTGGCAAAATAATGTAAGTTTATCTCTTACTTAAATATAGAAGCAATTCACAAGATCTAACAATCAATGATCTCATACATAAAAAGCGCTCGCACACACACACATACATATATATATTACTATGTATGCAAATTATTATTCCTGAAAAGGGAACATACGTCATTTTGAAAGAGAAATAAGGTAAATGCATGATTATGACACTGTAACACTTTCCACAATACTTTTGTAATAACGTAAAATCTTATGCTGGTCAAAATAGGAGACAATAGCAATATATTGATTTTAATGTGAGATTTAGAATGAATTTGTGTCTATTACATAAACCAACTAGATCGGTTTTCCAAAACATTGCACACGAGGACTTTTTTTGTTACAATTGATATTAGGAACAAAAACATGGGTTCCCCTTCTACTCATTAACCCTTTTTATTTAAATAAAAATTACTATTATGCTTAGGGCATTTATACAGCCCATCTAAATCCACTTTCTCAATTTACAAGATATTATTATTCACACTTTCTCAAATGAAACTTTTTTTTTATTTTCCTGCCAAACTAAATGTATTAAAAAATTCACAATCATACTTGCTGAATAATCAATTTCGATTAAGTAAGAAAAAAAGACTTCATTCAAATATCAGAAAGGACTTAAACCTCCGAGAGCATTCACATTAGAGTTTCTGAAGCCAGATTTCTTTTTTTTTTTATTATTATTTTTCAGTTTTAGAAATTAAAAGAGAAAAATATCTCACAATTCTTCTATTTTTTTTTTGAAATGTTATAGTAAATTTTTCAATGGAAAAAATTTAGTATTCACAAATTTTTAATTAAAAAATTAATTTTTTTAGCAAATTTTTAAAATATTGATTAAAATTAAGAAAATTAATTTTTAATATTTTAATATAATATATATAATTATTCTAATAACTTTGAATAAAATTTTTTAAATAGACTAATATAGACGTTTTCTAAAATTTGTGTTTCTATTATGGGAAACGAGTTTTAAAAAATTTACTTATAGAAATTAAATAAAAAATACAGTTGGGATTGCTGTGAGTGTAGATAATTGGGAACAAAACCCTAGCCAAACCAATCACGTCCGATTTCAAACCTGCCGGATGTAAGCCATTTCTCTCTCTCTCTCTCTCTCTCTCTACATATATAAATATATGTATGTATGTATGTATGTGTATCTATCTCTTCCTCGCTCGACACTATCTGTTTTGTTTTCACCAATTCTCTCATGTTTTCTCCAAACACCATTCCTTGTTTCTAAAGGTGATTGTGAATTAATTTGTATTCCATTGTTGATCATTACAGGGAATGGGGCTTATAAAGCTCTGTGTGTGTGTGTGTGTGTATGTGTATATATGCAGTTTCTATGATTGCAATATTATGGAATCGGTGATTAAATTTGTCTTCTTCAGCTCAAAGAAATCAGATTTCAATTTTTTTGTTCGTTTGTTCTTCTTTTATATATATATATATATCTGAAAGTTTCTATCATGCCTTTTTGTTGTAATAATAAAATTGCCAGATAATATTAGCATGAATTGGAGAGTAAAGTTTATCTGATATTTGTTAGTTCATATGTCGAATGCCACACGAAGGTCATTTGTGATTAGGAGGGTTTTTATTTATATATATGAATAATTTCTAGATTGCTTTTTTTGTATGTTGATGCCACTGACACTAAAAATTGATGCTAAGCTTTCAGTTTTCCTATAGTAAACAGTTTGTCATTGTTTGCTAAGTGAGATTTAAATCATGATTTTCTTCATAGATAGTTAAATACTGTAAGAAAACGAGAGAATGGCTTTTGCCATGGTTTTTATTGGTGTTAGATTGGCACTCTTTCTTAATTTTAGAATATGTTCAATTAGGGTGTGATTAGCCATAGTAATTAGCTGTCTTGCTGTTACAGATTTAGCTTGAAATGGGTTGGAAAGCCGCTCAGAAGCTCATCCACCATTGGAAGATTCTTCGAGGGGATAATGTAACAAAAGTTCAAGATTGTTTTCTTCTTTGTAATAGCATATGGTTATTCTGTTTATGTTTCGTATATGAAATAAAAGTTAATTCATTTGTTCTTTCACAGGTGATGATAATAAGGGGCAAAGATAGAGGCGAGACAGGTACTATTAAGCGTGTCATTCGCTCTCAAAATCGTGTCATTGTTGAGGGCAAAAATCTGGTGAGGCACACTTATAATCTGCTCCTTTTTAGATTTCCTCCGGTAAATTGGTAGTTTATGCATTATGTTAGAGCATTCACAGCAATGTCTCTATATTTGGGTCTCTATAAAGTGTAGAGACTCAATAAATAGTGCATTCTTGCAGCAACGTCTCTAAATTGGGTCTCTAAATCATAAAGAATTATAGTTTAATGAAATTATAATTATTTTAATAAACTACTCAATATCATATTAGTATAATATATAACTTGAAAATATTTAAGTAAAATAAACTATGTAAGATGTATATTTTGTAAAATATTAAATAATAAGTATGTAAATATAATAATTAATTTATCATATATATTACATATCTATTAAAATAGCTATCTTACATTATTCAGTATAATCTATATTACATAAATGTGATGAATGTTTTTTAAAATTATGTATATATTTAAATAAATTACTTTAAAATTGAACATTTATTTAGTATTTATCTTTTAGATAATTGAGCTTAGTAATATATTATAATAATCAATGTAATATTAAATTTTAACTTTATTATTATTATATAAAGTTTTAAAACGTACAATTATATATATTTAAATTAATATATACACATATTTTATCATTATATTTCTAATAATATATTTATATTATATTTCATATTAAAATAATAATATTTACTAAATTAGTTATTAGCTTCATATTTAAGTATTATTAAGATTACTAATAATTTATTATCTAATATAAATATTCTCTTTAAAATAAAATGATATATTATTTATAATTTCTATCTTATAGCATAAAACATATAAATCAAAATATAACTATTTAGAATGAAAATATGAAATATTTATATATGTATAATTGTCTAAAAATATTAAAAGACTGTAGCTAAATTTAGTTTTCAGTTTAACTGTTAGCTATACTTAGAGACCGAGTTTAAATTTAGACTCTTGTACGGAGTGGTTTTTGAGTTCGGGTAGCTAAATGGATCTCCAAATACATATAGAAACCCATTTAGCTACACTGCTGGGAATGCTCTTAGAGGCCTCCAAATATGTAAATTACCCTTGGTTGCTTGTATAATTTTGCGGTCCTTAGAAGCGGTTATAATTGTTCTACTTTTCAATGTCCTTGCAGGTGAAGAAACACATCAAGCAAGGGCAAGGACATGAAGGGGGGATATTTACAGTTGAAGCTCCTCTTCATGTTTCAAATGTCCAAGTTGTTGATCCAGTTACAGGGTATGGCTGTATATCATTTTTTAATATGATCAATTGTTGGTTTTTGGTTTTCGATTTTCTTTATTTCACCTATTCTTTGGAATAATACGCAGGAAACCATGTAAGGTCGGTATGCGATATCTAGAAGATGGTAGCAAAGTAAGAGTTTCACGAGGAATAGGTGCATCAGGGTCTATAATTCCTCGCCCTGAGATCCTAAAGATCAGGACTACACCCAGACCCACAGTTGGTAATGGCCTCTCGTCGTTCTTAATATTTTGTTGTTTGAATTTTTTGATGCAAGTGTTTACTGATTTATGGCACAATGGTTACATATAGTTGTCAAAAAAATGTGAGACGTGATTCCATTCACAGATACATACATCTTTAAGGAAAAATTTAGTGGCTTTTGGATGTATAAAATTGCTTCATTTCATATAATCATTATCGTCGGCATCATCATTTAAGGCTTAAAATCCCAATAAATTGACACTGCATTACATATATAGCATAACTTTTTGTATGGTTGTCCAGTACTTCGGCGTATTATGATTGGGGCCATAAAATTTTGGTGGTTTGATTACTAGAAACAGAACATAGAGGTTAGATGTGCATCCATGGTAAGGTATCAGGGCATTGTCCGATATTTACTTAGATTTGAATTGAGATTTAGGGCTCGGTCAAGTTAACTTATACTAAGATCAGTCGATGGTGCTTTTGGAATGTTACTTTAACATTACATTTCACCATTGCAACATGAATGATTGCATCATTCAGATTTGAAGCCTAGTTGTTAATGACACATCTAGATTATCCCTGAATTTCTAACGGCAATGTGGCTATATTTTGCAGCGGGACCGAAGGATACTCCGATGGATATGGTGTTGGAGAAGACTTATGACGTTAAAACTGGGATGGGCATGCCCAGTCTCTGATTTCAAACTCGACGAGTCTTCTGTGTGGGAAAATCTTACTATAAGAATTGCTTTTGGTTTAGAATTTTTGTTCTCATTTTTTTCTAA
The DNA here is from genome assembly GCA_001753735.1 of Embelia ribes. Lineage (NCBI taxonomy): Eukaryota > Viridiplantae > Streptophyta > Magnoliopsida > Ericales > Primulaceae > Embelia > Embelia ribes. The sequence continues at coordinate 944 of MKEJ01043641.1, read as the reverse complement.
AAGAAACTTGATTGCAATGGCTTGGGTTATCGAATCATTCGTCTCTCAAGGTTTTCAGCTTCTCTTTAGCAATGTTAGATTGTGATACATGGATATAACTATCTTCGAAATCATGCAACTTGGGTTGTAGCTACAAGATTCTATACATGTATTTCTCAATCTTTTAGGCTGTTGTTTATTTGTTTTCTCTAACTCTTTTACCTGAGTTTTTAGGATTTTTTTGGTTTCACTCATACGAGTTTCAGTTGAAATAGAAAGTTTTGGCCCACCCGCGCTCATAGATCGTACCATCGAATAGGTTTCCCCAGACCCTTGCGTAAATCGGTGCAGGGATTTTGGTTCCAAGTCAGTTTTCGTTTGTTTGAGCTAGCTTAACTGCTGTTTTACATAAATGAGCTAGAGTCTTCAATTTGGGTTCATCCAACTTTCATCGTTACTAAAAAAAATTAGATTTTTTTACTTAAGACCTGCAATCAAACAAACCTTTTATTTATATATATATTGATGTAGTCTTTTCACGAAATAATGAATAGGATAACTGATTCATAAATTTTTCTTGCGATAGCCAGGTGATATACATGAAAATGCAAAATGCACTTCACTTGCGTGTATCCACGTGAATATAATGGACATATCCTTGCTAAGTCCACGTGAGGATGAATTAGATAAGAGTTGTACACTCAAATTCTCGAAGAAAATATTACATTTTTAAAGACAATATTTGTATTATTTTATAAAACAAAAGGCTCTAAGATAATGCTGGTATTTACTAATACAAAACCGATTTGACCGGTACATGGTTTTAGTAAAAATTCAAAAAATAATTTTTCAAGATTTAAATATAATGTTCATTGCCATATTTGCCCCTTTTTGTAGGTCTTGTTCATTTTACTAATATGACAAGAGCACAAAATTAGTATTATATTTAAATTTTGTAATCATTG
>MKEJ01043639.1:0-10804 GCA_001753735.1 Embelia ribes | reverse complement strand
TAAGGTGTGTTATGTACTCCCAGTGTTGTAATAAGAATTTAGTTTGAGCTATTGATGTGTAATAAGTCTTGTTCCGGAGTTTTAAATTCCGGGTTGTAACACAAATTTTCATAAAACAAATTTTAAATTCCGAATTTCACATTTCCAAATATTCCTTCTGAGCCCAACAGTAATGTCCAATTTCCAAATACCAATTTCCATTCCTAATTTCTATTTTCTCGTTTTGAGCCGGAAAATGAATCCCGACTAAAGACTCAAACAAGTTTGGACTGGTGTCTTTACTTCGGTTTACATCACCCTTTTATCCCATATGAAACAGCACGAGTAACGCACACACTTCAATTCATAAACCATACTTTGAGCTGTTAGGTCGCTTGTAAAATCTGTATTTTAGTTGGTAAAGGTTGAACCTAGCCCATAAAAGAAATAGAAAAGACTCAACCTGGATCCTGAATGTCCATGTCTTTTCTATTCGGAAATGCCACATTTATGTTCCGAAAAGCCATGCCAAATGTATATATTCCATAACCAAATGCCAAATGTATATGAGCATGTTTGTATGAATGCCAATGATAAATGCATCAAATATAAATGAACATGTTAATATGAATCCCAAAGATAAATCCATTGAATACAAATGAAAAATTTCAATTATAAGCCTTATTTTCTAAATCTGTAAAACCTAAATATGCTATACCGAGAATAAATCCATCCATAACTACCAATAATTCAATCCTTATCCATTTTCAACATCTACAACATTCCACATTTATACATATAAAGTATATTACTAAACCATAAAACTAAATCTAAATCCTAGACATATTAAACATGTCTAATACAAATATAAATATCAAATTTATATTATTACTTGTAATATGTCGTACCTTGAATATTGCCAAAAGTGTTATCGAAATGCTTCGTCTATGAATCCTGAAAATGCCTCTTCTTGCATCACTGAATTGTCCTAGCTTTGCCACCCGAATGATCATGCTCCTATACAAGAAAATGGTCTATAACATATAAGGAAAATATTTCCTAATTTTATTTCATTTTTCCAATTGGCATGAAAAATGGGGAAACAAAACTGAGAAAATGAAATGATAAAAATTATACCAACACATGGCTATCGGGATGGTGAGTAAGAAGTGTATACACCTCGAAGCCAAAAGACGAATGAAATGCGATACCCGAAGCTTTAATCCTCGAAATGAACTAGCAAACAATTTCGGATTGTAATGAACCTACACATATAACTGATCCACACATGACAAAAAAGAAGAAAATTCAATTTCTTTTAACATAACTGAAGGGCATAGAAACTAAGGAATCTAAAATGGGCAAATGGGAAAGAAAAACTTACATCAAAATGATCCTCATGTGACATAGGCTACAAATATGCAATTTTTTTCCATGGATGGAGGCTTGATCTTGACGAACCCGTGCCGAGACCACACTCTCTCTCTCCTCCCTCTCTACCATATGTATATATGTATATATGTGTAAAAGTGTTTGTTAACACTTATTATAATCAGATTTTGCCCAGTTGGATCGATTAGTTTTCACTTTTGGATCGATCTAATTGCACTTGGATCAATCAAAGCCACTAGAATCCAATCTCCATACAAGCCCACGATTTAAGCCTAAAACTTCCAAAAATATTCATAGTTATTCCTAAACATACATAAAAGTGTTTTGCAACTTACAGAATAACGTTTGAATGTTTAAAAATCATCGTACACTTCATAATGCAACTTCCAACAAACCCCGTCACACACGCCTCGATAACGAATCCATTATACCCGAATATATAATAATAATATTATAATAAATTCTCTCTAATTTCCAGGACATGACAGAGAGTGGTGATGGTGGCGTTGGTGAGGGTGTTAGGGAGAGAAATAGAGGGTTATTGTTGGAGAGGGTGAGGGTTTAAATATGAAGGGTAGTTTTGTAACTTTCCCTATTATTTAAGAATTGATTAAATTATATTTGATATATTAAAAATGTGGTGCCTTTAGTATTTTTTGGTGATGCCTTTAGTATTTTTTTATTCAATTTGTATGTGGCACCTTTAACTATTTTTGTGGTGCCTTTAGAATTGTCCTAGAATTAAAACCCATTGAAATTCAAACTGAGATCTTTAAATTAGAAACAAAAGTAATCTAAGCCATACTCTTTATTTCTTGGGGGCCAATATGGATAATATGCAAAATTTAGCCCAAGGCTAGGCATACTATAATTTGTACAACAAAAATATTTGGACTTTCCTTTCCCAATATTAGCCTAGTCTGTAATTATCAAAAAAAAATTATTAGACTTGAAAACCCCCAATTCTCTGAGAAATTAATTTCCATGTAAAACTTTTCTTTTCCGAAACTTGTACAGAAGACTCTCTTTCAAAAACTTTTTTTATTACTAGGAACTCCAAAAAATAAAATAAATCATGTTAAATCTATTTCTATATATTATTAATACTATCAATAATAATGTTAAAAGTATTTTTTTTAATAAATAGCCAACTTTGTGATTACATTTATGTTTTTAGTATAGTCTACTAATTTTAAAGTAGGTCGTATATTATTAAATATTATTTTATAATACCATTGTTTCCTCTATCTCTAATATTTTTAATGTCATATTTCTCTCTTCTCATACGACGTGTATACTTTCCATTTTTAGAACCGGCAACTATGGTGCAGTCCCAAGTGTCAACAATTTTTGGTCTTTGGCCTTTTAGTCTTCTTTTTGAATTCTTTTTACCCTTGTTTTATTAAAAATATATATACAAATTAGAATAGTTCTCCAAAATCTTTTGTTTCCATTAAATTCCTTCCCCAGCTTCATAATATATCCAAATAAAAGTTAAAATAGTTGCGATTGAATTTATGCAACATTCTTGTACAAGCTAGATTTACTATTCTGGATTTAGCACCTCATAATAAATTTTTAACCACCGAAAATAATTTATATGATGTTTAAAATTCCTTATTTTTCAGTTCTGAAGGGTACTCTATTAAATTCATATTTTTTGTATAAAAAAATTTCTTTCCGTTACCATTGTAATATAATAGATTCTTACTCAAACACTACATAAAATATAGCTCTCATGAATCATGATTGGCTGCACTACTTATTTGGTTCGGCCCTGTACTTTAGTACCTCCTCAAGTTTCGGTTGCAATTGGAAAATTCAAATTTTGAATTCAAGCTTCTGCAGCTGACTGACATTTGGCCCACAAGATTTTATAATCTAAATTTTTGTAATTTATAATTTTAAAAAATATAAATAATATTGTAGAAAAAATATGAACTATTAGATTTAGATTTTACAACTCAAAAGTGAACTGCAGAATGCTAAAACGTACTGTGTACTGAAACAATCCTGTTTTCATTTTATACATGTGTATGCAACTACCGATTTAGGCTCAGTTTATTAATACTTGTGATTTTCAAAATATAGTTCTCAAAATTGATAGTAGAAGTGAGTATAATTTTATTATTTGATAAATAATAATAATAATAATAATAATAATAAGCTTATAAATTTTGATTTGAAAAATAGTATGTTGCTGTGTAAAGTGATTCTTTTATTGCAAGGACACAAAATAGAAATATATTGAAATTGCAAGAATTAGTTTTGAGGTTATTCTAGTAATTTAATGATAAGAAAAATAAAATTAACTTTCAAAAACATCTTCAAATACTATCACGCCCCGAATTCTCACGAACCCGGGGACGTGAGTCCTATAAGAAACAGTAACCAAGAACCCATCATATGATACACAATAATCCACGAATATATGAAAGGAATAGATATACAAATTCCCTTTCCAGATCACAACTATCTACGTAAATCTCACAACACAATGAAATAAACCCAACTTGATAACATCTACAACAAGAAATAATAGCTACAACATTTGTCACAAAATATACTAATACACAATAGTAACTAATATCCAAAGTCGTGTGTGTATACGCAATCAAGCTAGGTGCCTGAATAAAATAAAATAAAATAAATAGCCAAAATCTAACATCAAGTCCTATAGCTCGCATAACATAAAGAAATGCACAAAAAGATATTAACTCTGACCAGCACAATCTCCAAATGCTCACAAAATATCAGAGTTACCCTAGGCCCTTATTGGCCTAAGGTCGCGCATCTAAATCTGCATGGACCTCCATGCATGTAATACCACAATAATAATAGGGGGAAAAGGAAGAAAAGAAATGTATAGTCAGATTATTGGTATATCTCTAAGATAAAATTTAAGCATCTATATGCTATAAATGATCATGCAATGTCCATGATAATGCTATGCATTTCCCCATTTTCACAAAATCCATCTTTTCCACAAAATTGCCAAGTTTTTCTCATTTTCACAAATCATCATTTGTTTCACAAATCTCATTCACAATTTCCAAATGGTATCACAATTTCACAAATGTTTCATAAATCACAAACTCTTTCTCTTCTTGAAGAGGGTTTTACAAATCACAAATATTCCCAGCTCACAAAAATAGGGACGAAGGTCTTGCACAAATAGGCCCGAGAAACCCCAACTCGCATTGCCCCTTGGACCCGAGATCGTTGGTCCCAATCACAAAAAAAAAACCCGAGAATCGTAGGTCATATCACAATGGTTTAGGTAAAAGTTTACCTTGCCCACAGAGAAATAAAAGACTCAAACCACTCCCGATGCATATATCTTTTCCAAAATACAAAGTTTTTCACAAAATATTTCACATATGAAAATGCACGTGTTCATTGATGCATATGCCAATGACAATATGAGATAATAATGTACCACAAAAGAGTCTCTAAGTATCCCACAATTTTACAAATTTATAGATACCCATAATTCACGACCTGCAATTATAAGTTGTAAGTAATAATTGCCACAAATGATAGCTTACACAATAATAATATACTTCAAAGCCTTGAGTATTTTAAAAACCAAAATGATTTATTTCCATGATTGAATCACAAATATTTTGATTTCACAACCAACACAATTGAATCTACAATACTTCTCCAACTATAATCTTCCATAACAATCAAAGACAAATTATGATTTGTCTCTAATATCTCTGTTATCCCAATATTACCACCACATAAGATTTCTTGTCTCCAATATCATATTTCACATATACACATCGCACATGGCACATAAACACAAACTTTCCAAATTATAGAAATACGAGTAATCTGTCGTACCTAGGCGTAGATGATTTCTCCTCGAGTGGTCCTAGCCAAAAGTCCCAAAATTTCCCAAGTTAATGCTCCGAGGTTGATCTAGCACATGAAGGGTATAAAAAGAAATCCTTAATAAAAATGATCACAAGATGAGTGAGAAGTGGAATATCTACAAAAAAATCATTTAGATTCAACCCCCATCAATTAGGGTTTCAAGAGCCAAAGAAATCATAATGAAACTTACCTCAAAATGTTGCTCGTTGAATCAAGATTCCAATGTTCTAATTATTTTGTGACTTGATGTTGAAATGAGAGATAATCAATGAAGGAGAAAATAGTGGAGTTTGGAACTCACGCTCTCTTTTTCTCTCTCTATTTTCGAAATGGGGAAGAAAAATGAGGCTTGATGTAACTTAAAGTCACTTTATTACATTTCGCGAACATCCCATACAATCAGCTATTTCAAGTACTCAGTCGACTGTGTGATCATATAGTCGACTGTGCCAAGTACTCAGTCGACTATCTGCAACCAAACCAAACAACTGAGCCACTGATATCGAACACACTCCACACAGTCTACTTACAACATCCACGTACTTGATTATCTGCTCCACTTAGCCACTAGAATGTTTTGCGCACGAACTCAGTCAGTTGTCTTGATCAAGCAATCAACTATATCCATACAGTCAATTAAGCCACCCCAAACAGTCGGTTGTGTGCACAAGAGAATGCAAAACTCAAGTTTTCAATGCTAAGGCCTAACGTTTCATAAATATTATCGCAATACCAACGTCCAAAGATCAATATCGCCCTCCTTTCCAATTCCACAATCACCATCACAATTACAAAGATCACAATTTCCACAAATACTCACAAATCACCCGAGGTGAACAAACAATCACAATCACCACAATTCACACAATCATCTCAATACTCACAAATCACATATGTCACCATAATTCTCACAATCGCCACTTACGACACAACTCCAAAATCAACTCCACAATGTAATCACAAATCACAACATCTCCAACGTCTATACACAATGCTCACATAAATAATCAAAGACACCATTTAATAATTTATATCATCAACATATTAATGATATTATTTATTAAATGAAAATTGCAAAAAATTTGATCGAAAATATTGAGGACGTTACAGATGAACCCGGTCTTCCAGCCATGTCTTGATCATTTTATGGTTGTGTTCATTGATGATATATTAGTGTATTGGCCTACTAAGGAGGCGCATCACGAATAATTACGTATTGTGTTATCGACACTTAAGGAATATAAGTTATATGCTAAGCTCTCCAAGTGCGAATTCCGATTGTACGAGGTTCGATTTTTGGGACACGTTGTTTCAGATAAGGGTATATCAATGGATCCTGCCAAGATTTAGGCTGTTATAGATTGGGAGCGTCCTAAGATGGTGTTGATATTCATAGTTTTTTAGGGCTTGCAGGATATTATTAATGATTTGTGTAGAATATTTCACCCCTAGCTGCTCCATTGGATTGCCTTACCAGAAAGGGAATTACATTTGATTGGGATGCAATATGCGATGAGGCATTCACTCAGTTAAAGCATTTACATACGTCGGATCCTATGTTGATTATTCCGGAACTAGGACTTGGTTATTCGATATATTGTGATGCTTCCAAGGAAGGATTTGGTTGTGTCCTCATGTAATTAGGAAAAATGGTGTCATACGGTTCTAGGAAATTAAAGATGTACGAAAGGAATTATCCTACTCATGACCTAGATCTTGGAGCATTGGTATTTGCGCTTAAGTGTTGGCACCATTATCTCTACGGAGAAAGGTTCAAAGTCTTTTTGGATAATAAATCCTTTAAGTATGTGTTCACACAAAGGGATCTCAATATGAGACAATGGAATTACATGGAGTATCTAGATAATACAACTTTGTTTTAGAATATCATCTCGGAAAGGCGAATGTGATTGCTGATGCTTTGAGTCATAAGACTCGGTGCAGTCTTGCTTTTCTCACCATGGATGAGTAGGAGATGCTTCAAGTACATGACGAATTTGTCCTACGGTGTGTGTAATCAGAGGGACATGCTTCATTGTTTACAATTGAAGTACAACCTATCTTGGTCACAAATGTTATTAAAGCTCAACAAGAAGATGCAGAGTCGGAATCTTATTCGTGTTTAAATCATTAGTGATTATGGTCTTGATCAATGGAACATTTTGGACAATCTTGGATTGTGTTTCCAGAAACCTCTTTTTGTACCCTCTAGTGTTTGAGATGAGGTTTTACGAGAATTGCATTATTCTCGATTGATATTCATCCGAGTGGCACTAAAATATATTATGACGTGTCTCGACAATTTTAATGACCCGGAATGAAAAAGGACATAACAGAATTTATGGCTTGGTATTTGACGTGCTAACAGGTCAAAGCCAAACATAAGATATCGGGAGAATTATTACAGTCGTTGCCCATTTCTGAGTGGAAATGGAAATGAATTACTATGGACTTTGTGATGGGTTTGCCGAGACCTGGGCAAAGATGTGATGCCATTTGGGTGATTGTGGATCGTTTGGCTAAGTCTGCTCATGTCTTATCTATTCGGACAACCGAATCAGTTCAGAAGCTATGTCAAAAATATAATAATGAGATTGTGTGACTTCAGGGTGCTTCCATTTCGATTGTGTCGGATTGGTATTCCCAATTTGCGTCGCATTTTTAGTCTCCAAAAAGCTTTGGGGATGACTCCTTCTATGAGCACAGTATTTCACCCTCAAACGGATGTCCAATCCGAAAGGACTATACAAATGCTTAAGGATTTGCTCCGATCGTGTATGCTTGACTTTGGTGGAAAGTGGGAAGAACATGCGGGCTAATCGAGTTCGTATACAACAATAGCTACCATTCTAGCATTGAAATGGCTCCTTTTGACGCCTTTTATGGTAGACCATGTCATTCGCCCGTGTGTTGGGCGGAAGTTGGTGATGGGCCTTTGTTAAGACCCGATTTGGTTATAAAAATGACTAGAAATATTCACTTGAACAAGCAACGACTTGAAATGGCTCGAAGTTATCATAAAAGCTATGTGGATCATCGACGATGCCCACTTGAGTTTAAAATTGGGGATAATGTATTTTTGAAGGTTTCTCTGAAAAAGGGGATAATGAGATTTGGAAAGAAATGGAAACTTTCACCCCAGTTTATTGGACCTATCCATAATACGGAAATAGTTGGAGAGGTAGTGTATTGCTTGGCCTTACCGCCTTACCTATCTAGTGTACATTTAGTCTTTCATGTTTCCATTCTTTGGAAATATTTGTCAAACCCATCGCATGTTATAGATTATGGTGATTTACATGTGGAAGAGGATGTTAAGTTCGAGGTTCGATCTATTCACATTTTGAATTCGAAGGACCAACAACTCCGAAGACGAGTATTTGCTTGGTCAAAATTTTGTGGAAGAGTTGGAATTTGAAAGAGATGACATGGGAAAGAAAAGCGGAAATATGAGAGAAGCATTCAGAATTATTTGACGATGTCGGTATGTACTTTCTTCTCTCTTTCAATTTGGGTATATTTGTGCTTACAAAACTTCGGGATGAAATTTTCTAACTAGGGGAGAATGTAACGTCCCAAAATTTTCGAGTGAATTTTTCTCAATTTCATTAAATCAATAATATCATTAATGTGTTGACAAGATAATTTATTAAATGAAGCCATTGGACACTTATGTGTTGCATTAAGGATAGACTTGGAGACTTTGTGTGTTATGTTTGTAAATTTGTAATAGTGGATTGTAAGTTATGTTTTATGAGCATATTGTGAGAATTAGTATGAATTTATGGAGAGTAGTTGCATTAGACATAAATGTATATTGTAGAGTTGTTTTGTGAGTAGCATTTGTGAGAATTATATTAATTGTGAGAATTGTGGAGATCGTGAGAATTGTGGAGACTTGTGTGACTTTTAAGCTTTGTGAGAAATTGTGGAATTTGTGAAAAATTATAAGTTATTGTGATTGTGAACAAGAATTTGGAGATGAGGACATATTACATCCGAGAGTTGTGTGAAATTATGTATATTTGTGTGAGACTTTATGGCGAAAGTTGTGGCTAAAATTGGACGTGAGATACACTTTAAAATTCTGCATTTTGGTAGAGTTTTGCCAGTGCAAAACACCGTTCGAACGTCTGTTTCTGCCATTCGAATGGCAACACCATTCGAACGGTATATTTCTGTTGCTCGAATGACGGAACCGTTCCAATGGTATTTTATGCCATTCAAACGGCATACTAGGCAGAGGTCAGATTCGATTCCAGACTTAATATCGCGTGAAGAGCTCCCTTTTCCTATTTTCTAGTGTTGGTCTATTTAGAGAGGGGGGTGTGACGAATAGGAGAGAGTGAGATTGGGGGGGGAAGGGGGGGCAATATCATCTAGGTCGGGGTCGAGGTCGAAATCTAAAGGCATACCCATACTCCTCATCACCTAGACTCCGCATTAATGTAAGTTTCTCTTCCTATTTCACTTGTTTCTAAATACTTAGGTTTTCATGATTGGTCAGTAAATTACAATAATATTGTAAATCATACTCTTTGTTATTTATAGTGCAATTTTGGGTATAAACTCATTGTGATTGATAAACTAGTGCTAGATCAAACTCGAAGCCCTAACTTGTGTGAATTTGGGGCTTTTGACTAGGACCACTCGGGAAAGATTCATCTACGCCTAGGTACAGAAGATTACTTGTATTACTATAATTTGGAAAGTTTGTGTGTATATAGTTTGTGTGTCAAGTTGTGATTAAAATTGTGATATTGGAGGTGAACATTATTTTGTAGTGGAGAATTGTGATATAAATTGTGTAAATAAATCACTTTTGATTTTAAAATACTCAAGTCCTTAATTTATATAGAATTGTTGTAATATATAATTCATGTGGCAATTATTGTTAATAATTGTGATTTGTGTATTAACAATAGAGCCATATTGTGTAATTGTAGGAATATATGGTAAGCGTTTAATGCTCTTTATGGTAGGTATTAATTTCATATTTATACATTGGCATATTCATACACAAGCATATGCATAATCATATTGTGGTGTATTTTTGTGGAAAAAATTTTTGTTTTGAAAAAACATATGCATTGGGAAATGACTTGAGTCTTTTCCTTTCTTTCAGGTCAACTTTTTCCAAAATATTTGTGATTTTTGAAATTCGAACCTATGATTCTTGGGTCCAAGGGACGATGCGAGCTGAGGTTTCTCGGGTCCATTTGTGAAAGACCTTAGTCCCAATTTTTGTGAGTCAAGAAAATATTTGTGATTTGTGAAATCTTTTGTGAAAGATGAAAGCTTTGTGATTTGTGAAATATTATGATTTGTGAAAGAAAAACCATTGTGATTTGTGAAAGAATTGTGATTTGTGAAAAATAAAGGTTTGTGAAAATGGGGGAATTGCATATTTTATCGCATCTTTAGCCTTACGGAGCATACATATCATGTAGATACTTAAATTCCATTTTAGAGTTATACCACTAATCTGACCATGCAAATTTCCATTTTCTTTCTTATTTGTGTTGTGATATTTCATGCTTGGATGCCCATG